>CABFVX010009399.1:0-18629 GCA_902151425.1 Timema shepardi
GCAGGAATAATAAATACTCTTCCTCGAGATGGTATCACGTTCTGCAATATTTTCACTCACCAAACAAAGTAGTTCCTCAAATGAAATCAGACATTCTATGGTACTAAAAATAACTTCTCTGGGTACATTCTGTGATTCATAAACATAATATGACGGTTCGATAATGTGGGGTGAGTCAATCAACGTCTCTTTTCACGAGTTTTTTTTTTGCGAGTTTCCTCCAACAAAATAAGTCCCACAATACAGTATAATGTCCATTTTTAAACCAATCTGCACGAGTGGAAGCAACAACCGCGTCATTTAAACCGCTAGTGTAGAATCGGTAGCGTTTTGATAGCTGTTTAACAGTCGCGTTTTGAGTCAGGTGTATATATTTTAACACCGCGTCTTACTACCCGTTCGGGTTATACGCTTTAAGTACTAATTACTCTAATGGATTAGGAATTGGGAAGGTTGAATTAGAGGAAATGAACCCGCATTTGCGTGGAGGTAGGGTGGAAAACCATTTAGGAAAAAACCACCCCCAGTTCACCCGGCCGAGATTCGAACCTTGATCTCCCCGTCCTCAGCAGTCGAGCTCGACACGAGGCGGGTGACAGTCAGGTGTAGATTAAAGATTTCGGGGGCGTGATCTAGCGGCAAAACTACCGCGTTTCAACCACTAGTGTAGAATCGGCCTAAGGGGTTAAATTCTACAGGGGACAAAACGAGTTTGAGATAGTTTGGAAGGTAACGCAAGATAAGATCCGTATTTTTAGAGTTTGTATAAAGAAATCATTTTCTAAACCAAAACAGATCGAGTGTTCCTCTCGTTGAAAGGTCTAGTTTAATATTCTTCACATGGTGATATCAACACTCGTTTAATATCTATCATAGGAATTCTGGAATTTAATAACAACTGTTTCTCTTTTATCTACATGTTTGTCATCTAATGCTGCTATGCTTTTGACAGATATTCAACAACTGTTGGTATCACCATATGAAGAATATTTAAATATAGATTTATACTGGAGCAATATTTGATTTATTTTGACCAAATAATATTTTAAAAGCCATACAAATAAACTACTGACCTTAACTTTTTACCTTACAACTGACATTAACAAGGAAATCCTTTCATAAATATTTTCTCCCACATTTCTAAGTTCCTGTTTATTTTGATTTAAAAAAAAAAGTATAGTGTTTATTCCTTAAGGTGCGTCAGAAGGCAGTGCAAGTATTTTTCAGTTTTTATGGAATATAAATTTGTTGGCAAAAATTAATCAAATATTTCTCCAGTAGCAGCATAGAGTTTAGTTTTCTGCACATGCTAATACACAGGTCTTTAATATATGTCAAGGGTGTCCTGGGATGTCGTCAAAACATTTTATCTTTATTTAAAATGTTTTGACAACATTCCAGGACTCCCTTGACATATATTCAAGATCTGTTGATATTAGCATGTGCAGAAAACTAAACTCTATGCTGCTACTGGAGAAAAAATTGATTTGTTTTGGCCAAAAAAATGTAATGCTATAAAAACAGTAAAATTGCTCGTGCTCCCTTCTGCCGCACCCTAAGTACAGCCAGTTATTTTGTTTAGTCATTTAGTCGTACTTTACTGTATTTGCTAAGTGTATCACAAATAAATATAACACTATTGAAAATGGTGAGATATAATGTTCTAAGAAAGCCCTGCGCGTTCCGGTCATTTTACATGCCCCAGACTGTACGAAAAGGTTCTCCCACGGCGAGTTACCGCTGCAGTGGACTTATTATGCATTTTTCCGTGCATCTGTCAACGTTACCTAAACTTTCCCTCGACCGGCACGCGAGATAAGGCCATGATACTCCACCCACAAACCTCGGACCGGCCTAGACCACCTTATCTCCAACAGTCTCGAGTCTTGGGACGTTGGTAACCTGGTGTCGAATCTCGGTCGAGTTTACTGAGGGAGGTTTTTTTCTACGTTCCCTTCACGCAAATGCGGATACATTTCCTATAAATATAGCCTTTCTAATCCCTAAAAACCGTTAGTGTAAATTAGTAAATAAGCGTATAACACGGAACGGGTAGTAAGATGTGGTGTTAAAAAGAACCCCTGATTGGGTAAATAAGAGGAAGAGAGATTATATTCTATTTCATCTTAATACCTGTTCGGGTTATACGCTTTAAGTACTAATTACTCTATTGGATTAGGAATTGGGAAGGTTGAAATAGAGAAAGTGAACCCGCATTTGCGTGGAAGGAGAGTGGAAAATAATTTAGGAAAAACCTCCCCCAGTTCACCCGACCGAGATTCGAATCTTGATCTCCCCGTCCTCAGCAGTCGAGCTTCAACACGACAAGCGCGTTAGCCAACTACGCCACCGATGCGGGTAGATCTAGAAGGAGTGTACCCACATTCACGTCGAGGAAGAGTGGAAAACCATTTAGGAAAAAACACTCCCTCAGTGCGGATGACCGGAATCGAAACCCGATCTCCCCATCATAGGCGGTTTAGTATATTATTAGGGTGATGCCTTACACCATGCAGCAAACAAAACAGGCTTGGATATAATTTAAAGGAGGTGGGCCCTTTTTTGGATGAAGGGATAATTTTGATAAAATCACCTTTATATCGGAATGAGACTAGATCCCCGACATCCCCCTTCACTGGTAGCCCAGACCAGATGAGCCTGACACCAAAGACCAAGGTAATGAGACCGGTAAACGTACGTCCTGGACTCTGGTTATTATTATTATTATTATTATTATTATTATTTAGCACAGCGTTTTGCTACCCGTCCGGGTTATACGCTTTAAGTACTAATTACGCTAATGGATTAGGAATTGGGAAGGTTGAATTAGAGGAAGTGAAACGCATTAGCGTGGAGGGAGAGTGGAAAACCATGTAGGAAAAACCACCCCCAATTTACCCGACCGAGACTCGACCCTCGATTCTCCCTGTCCTCGGCAGTCGAGCTCAACACGACTAGCGCGTTTGCCAACTACGCCACCGAGGCGGGTCTCTGGTTATCGTGTTTTTCTTTTACCTATAGTTGATCAGGATAAGAAGTAAAAAAATAAGGTACTAAGGCTCTCTAACGAACTGACCGGTCCATCGTGACAGACTGTACCGGCTAGTTGGAAGGTGTCACGACTGTACAGCACTTTCGATCCGTCGTGCCTTTCCTTGTCCGGAACTGCATTGAATTGATTCCTTGCAAGAATTGTATAATCATGGTCCATCATTGGGGAGATTGGGACCAATTATTGACGTCCATGCCGCCTGGCACGTGATTCATCTACACGTCAAAAAAAACAAACATTTCTTACTATTCAGTTTGATTATGGACGCAAGCCGGAAAGAGACTTGCAGCATAAAGAACATGTACAGTTCGATTTTAATAGTGACCGGACCAGCCTCGGTGTCATATCTGATTACCAAACCCTTCTTTCACCTCTAACAATACGTGTATTAATCACAACTTGTGGATGTGTGGAATGCCAGGCCTCCACTGTGGTTCGGATTCCACGTTAAACTGTAGGTCCTCCATTTCATCTCACAATCACCCTACCATATACACATTAGCGTAAGTGCGTATAACCCGAACGGGTAGTAAGACGTGGTAGTAATAATAATAGTGACAGAAATAAAAACTATCAGATCTACTTTCAGGTGTTAATAGGAAGAATCTCATCTGATAGAAATAAAAACTATTAGATCTACTTTCAGGTGTTCATAGGAAGAATCTCATCTGACAGAAATAAAAACTATCAGATCTACTTTCACGTGTTCATAGGAAGAATCTCATCTGATAGAAAGAAAAACTATCAGATCTACTTTCAGGCGTTCATAGGAAGAATCTTACCTGATAGAAAAAAAACCTATCAGATCTACTTTCAGGTGTTCATAGGAAGAATCTCATCTGATAGAAAGAAAAACTATCAGATCTACTTTCACGTGTTCATAGGAAGAATCTCATCTGACAGAAATAAAAACTATCAGATCTACTTTCAGGTGTTCATAGGAAGAATCTTACCTGGCGGCTAGACAAGTTACTAAATATACTTTCAGTTTTTCATACGTCAATCATGTTATATATATCTTTCAATTTGATAGATATTACCAATACCTTTAGATAAACAAATATAATATAGTAATATTGATCATTGTTGACAAAAAATAAGTTTGAATTTTCTATCAAATTTGGACCAAATCCTATCATCCAAGTATTTGTTTCCAACATTGTTTTTTTGGTCAAATGGGACAACAGTTATATACTGGGATGTACACATATACACATTTAGCCCGAGTGGATAGTGATACAAGATGAAAAAAGAAGAAAAATATATTATTCCAACACGGCATTAAGGTTCTCTTTTCTGTGCATGTTTTAATAATTGGCAATACAGGAACCTCGTCCATTAGATTGTTGGTTGTCATCGATATAAAGCTCCGCGTCTTACTATCCGTTCGGGTTATACGAACTTACGCTAATGTGTAATGGTAGGGTGATTGTGAGATGAAATGGAGGACCTACAGTTTAACGTGGAATCCGAACCACGGTGGAGGCCTGGCATTCCCCACATTCACAAGTTGTGATTAATACACGTCTTGTCAGAAGTGAAGGAAAGGTTTGGTAATCAGATAGATCTATGCCAGGACCGAGGATTGAACCCTGGACCCCAAACACAGAAGTCTGACACCTTACCCCTAGACCACCAGGTCACCTGTTAGGGATTAAGAAAGTTTAATGCAGAGAAATTTCAGCCACATTTGCCTGTAGGGAGAGTATATGACATATTTTGAAAAACCATCCTCAGTACACCCAACTGGTATCTAACCCCGATCTTTCCATATGTGGCAGTCTAGTCTACTGCGAGAGGCGCCCTAGACTATGCAGCCAGCGAAGCGGGAAGTGATATACATATAGGATAACGATGTATTGTGGTTTTTTTTCTAGGTATTCCACTTCTGTCAGAAGGACGGCCGCAAAGATTCCTTCCTCTGTCCTAAAGGGACGTTATTCAACGAGATCCTGAACCACTGTGACTGGTGGTACAACGTCAAGTGCGGCTGACCACCCGTCTCCCCCCCTCCAAGACGTCGGACAGTTCGGTTACAACGTTTCTAGAGAGAGAGAGTGAACTTATCGTGATGTCTGTCATTGCATCGACACGTCTCTGAGTATGACAGTTGTCTTGTCATACCTCTGATCAATAACGTCATTGCCAAGAGACAACTCCTGAAGTTTGTATCGATATTTAAATAGGTTTGTTCTTTCAAAATGTGGTTCGAACCAAAATTAAGGTGAAATATATCAAAAGAGTGTTGTACTATTATCAATCTTAATGCTTGGGGCTGAATAAGTTATAAAAATATATGTAAATTAGGTCATTTTCAATTAAGTTTCACGTAAAGCTTTCCAAAGTTCTTTAAGTTAAAGGATATTAATAACTTAATCTAGCCTTCCTTTTTTTTATATATTTCTAATAAAATTGTTATTTGATAAAGTTAAAATGACGTAACTTTGACGTATTTACCAAAGTTCTTTTATAAAATAATATATTTCATAAATCTTTTGTAAGCGATTTTACCTTATAGACCATGTTTTAGGGTTATATCGAAGAAAATGGCGAATAATGAAAGTTTAACAAATACATGTGAAGCAGCTAAAAATGTAAAGGTCCACTATAGCGACACAAACTTCACATCTAGGTTGTATATAATTGTTTTTCTTCTTTTAGTTAAAAGAAAATCCACGGTGACCAGATTTTTTAAAGTTCCATGTGTAATTTTTAAATATCTTTGACATGGCTGGCAGTTATTTTTGTGGTCACATATCTTTTAGAAACTGTGAAGAAAATGTCATGTAACAATGATCTAATAACAAACATTTATCAATGGCGGTGTCGACTCTCTTTTCATATATTCTATAAAAAAATATTTTTTCTTTTATAAAGAAATTTAACAGAGTCATACCGCCCTTGAAACAAATGAAGTAATTTGTTTTTATGTTCACAATGTTTTGTTAAATTCTTTTTATTATTTTGGAGAATCAGAACTGTCCTTCTAGGAAATACCTCAGTGTAAAAATCCAGAAAAAACTGTGACCTTAAGTCATGAAACAAATAATATAATATATTATTTATTTATTTTTAATATATATATATAATATATGAAAAATAAATAAATTAATATGATACCTGACATAAAAAAAATAAGGTGGCAATATATTTCTTCTTCTGTGTTGTATAGTTCTATTTATATCCAACTAATTTTTTTAAAAAACTATACAGTTTTTCTTAATAAGTAAAAAAATAAGTTACAAACTTTTTTAAGACTAAAAACATCTGGACACGGGAATGAAAGCTGTGACATTTGGATTAGCATGCTAATACTTAACCACTGAGATAATATCCAGAAATCGGCTTCTATTCAGGGTAATTTTAAGACAGAGTCCATGGTGGACGTGTTGAAACTATCAGCTACTCGAGGGTTGGCCGTGCGCACAAAGTAATGTTGTACACTACAGACAATAACATAGAGCATAAGAAAGATCTACAGTTAACTGCACTGAGCAGCGAAGTTTAGAAAATGTACATTACCTTTTAGTTATATATATATTTAGCACCACGTCTTACTACCCGTTCGGGTTATACGCTTTTAAGCACTAATTACGCTAATGGATTAGGAATTGGGAAGGTTGAATTAGAGGAAGTGAACCCGCATTTACGTGGAGGAAGAGTGGAAAACCATTTAGGAACGCCCCTCCTGAGTTCACCCGACCGAGATTCGAACCTCGATCTCCCCGTCCTCAGCAGTCAAGCTCAACACGACTAACGCGTTAGCCAACTACGCCACCGAGGCGGGTTCCCCTTTAGTTACAGATGAAGTTGTATCAAGTGTAATATTCTGAACTTCGCTATTCATGTGCAATTAACCGTATGAGTGTTTTGTTTACCTCCATATATTTAGTTACACAACGTATGAGCTTTCTTTGTGCAACTAACTCTACTTCCTTACATCACATAACACATCATAAAGATGAAAAGTGTATTGAGAGAACTACACAGCTATAAGTAGATTATGTTTTCACTGGGTTATTAAAAAACATTTTATTATTTCTATTTTATCATCTCGTATTTCTACCTGTTCAGGTCATACACATATTATAGAACAATTATTCTAATGGGGTTAGGATTTGGAAATAAGCATTTTTAGGGGGTAATCTACCTGTATTTGCCTGGAAGGAAAGTTGAAAACTATTTAGAAAAAAAAAAACACCCTCAGTAGACCCAACCGGGATCAAACCCCGATCATTACGTCATCAGCAGGCCATTATAACGCGAGGGTGATGCCTTAGACCAATCGGCCACTGAAGTGGGTAAGATTTTAGTAAATTTATATATTTTTTACCTTATAATCTTTCATGTGGAATAATTTATAGCAATCATTATTTGTTTACTAACACGAGTACAAAGTTTTATGTCTGTATTTGTGATCATGTTTATTATCTAAATGTAGAGGCGTGTTTACATTTGGTAAGCCGAGCATGTAATGTAACATGTAATGTAATGCTTGTCAGTTTGGATGTGTAACTAGCACACCACGAGCATTTTCTGAACCATTGGTGAAACGAGCACGCTACGGGCATCCTCTGAACCATTGGTGACACGAGCACGCCATGGGCATCCTCTGAACCATTGGTGACATGAACACGCCACGAGCATTTTCTGAACCATTGGTGACACGAGTACGCCATGGACATTTTCTGAACCATTGGTGACACGAGTACGCCATGGGCATTTTCTGAACCATTGGTGACACTAGCACGCCATGGACATTTTCTGAACCATTGGTGACACGAGCACGCCACGAGCATCCTCTGAACCATTAGTGACACGAGCACGCCATGGACATTTTCTGAACCATTGGTGACACGAGTACGCCATGGGCATTTTCTGAACCATTGGTGACACGAGTACGACATGGGCATTTTCTGAACCATTGGTAACATGAGTACGCCATAGGCATTTTCTGAACCATTGGTGAAACGAGCACGCCATGGGCATTTTCTGAACCATTGGTGACACGAGTACGCCATGGGCATTTTCTGAAGCATTGGTGACACGAGTACGCCACGAGCATCCTCTGAACCATTGGTGAAACGAGTACGCCATGGGCATTTTCTGAACCATTGGTGACACGAGTACGCCATGGGCATTTTCTGAACCATTGGTGAAACGAGCACGCCATGGGCATTTTCTGAACCATTGGTGAAACGAGTACGCCATGAAAATTTTCTGAACCATTGGTGAAACGAGCACGCCATGGGCATTTTCTGAACCATTGGTGAAACGAGTACGCCATGGGCATTTTCTGAACCATTGGTGAAACGAGTACGCCACAAGCAAGCGACGTAATAATGAACTCAGTTCAATTCAGTATTTACGAGGGTGCACTATGTTTCAATTTAATTAACTATCTTAACTCTACTAAATGTCTGATAACGAATAAACGTTAGTCTTAATTATGTGCACTGGTGCTATGCTAACTATGGCCAATCTATATAAAACTAAAAAGAAAGCCTCGGCGATGGTGGCATATAATTGTGTACAGAACGGGCTGGTTCGGAACTGTCGCGAGATTCAAAGCTACAGCACATTAGTGGACAGTGCAAAAACTTAACCAGGATGTCTCCCACAAACTTTGAGAGTTTTCTGCGTTAATTATACCGAAAAAACTAATTATCTTTCGTTTGCAAACATCTTCTGCTTGTCCTGATAATGTGGTGATATCCTTCCGGGCATCCTCTTTTCAGATTCTTTTTATAATAGTTTTTATTATTGCCTCCTTGGGGGTCCCATAAAACACTATGGTTTGTATGAGATTCTATCAACTGAAATACTAATTCCTCAGACCAGTTCTCCATTCTTGCGAGCACGAAACAAACACGTCCCAACTACACTGACGTATCCATTTGCGTTCTTTGGAAAAACCGACAGCTGATGGATCACTGTGAATGGTTCGTAGCGTGCTCGTCGAGTGCTCGTAGCTGGCTCTTAGTGTGCTCGTAGTTTGCTGGTAGCATGGTCCTAGCTTGCTGGTAGAGTGCTCATAGCTTGCTGGTAGCTTGGTCTTAGATTGCTGTTAGAGTGCTCGTAGCTTGCTGGTAGCATGGTCCTAGCTTGCTGGTAGAGTGCTCATAGCTTGCTGGTAGCTTGGTCTTAGATTGCTGTTAGAGTGCTCATAGCTTGCTGGTAGCATGGTCCTAGCTTGCTGGTAGAGTGCTCATAGCTTGCTGGTAGCATGGTCCTAGCTTGCTGGCAGAGTGCTCATAGCTTGCAGGTAGCTTGGTCTTAGATTGCTGTTAGAGTGCTCGTAGCTTGCTGGTAGAGTGCTCGTAGCTTGCTGTTAAAGGGCTCGTAGCTTGCTGGTAGAGTGCTCGTAGCGTGCTGGTAGAGTGCTCGTAGCGTGCTCGCGGGATCGTCCCAATTGGAAAAATCTGCAATATCACATGTTACATTACTGGCTCAGTTCACCTAATTTATACGTGGCTTAAGATCAACATTTTTTTAGCACTATTACTTTGATATAAATTCCACCTTTTTTTGGTTGGGTGGTCCTTGAAAATAATTTTAGTTCAAGATATTAAGAAAGATAAATAAAATACTAGAGAAAGAAAAGGTTACTTAAGGCTGGATCTTGAAGATGATACATAATGTAATATTTATCTGTATATCGTCGCCCTAATACCAATATATTGTATATTTAATATACATAGAAGTTTATTTGGATGATCGAAGCTGTCCCAATAAAAGCAGTCCCACATATTAGCTTATATCTATCATGGTTCACAGCCTTCACATTTCATTGGCTATAAATAGAGAGACACACCTCCATATAAGTGTTCCCATGACCAATTGGAAGTCGAATAAAACATTTGATTGGTCCATTCACAAAATGTTGAATCATCCGAATATAAAACTTCTTAGTAAATTATATATGTTCTGTTTACCATCTAAATGCATCAATCCTTAGTTCAAGTCTTTAGTGTCAAGTGTAACTGTCTTAGATTAAGTTTGTTTGTAAGTCATTGACTAAAACAACACTGTGTGTGAGCTACACGTTGAATATACAATGAAACTATAGATCCTAAACATTTCTATGAAGTGTTAAATGCTAGTTTAACGCCTTCAGCGAGTCGAATTGAAATAACTCGACTTTATGTTTCCTGTTGGAAGGCTGTTTCGAGCCAACATTCATAATGCCCTTTCCACAGGAAGCTCCTCATTTATCAAACATAAATACACGAGTAGTTTTACTGCTATAAAGTTTGCTAAGTTAGTGTGTCAAGGTGCTATGCAAATGTTGCTAGCAACATGTAAACTATTTTATATGTGTTTGCAAAGTTTAATTTGATAACCTTTGTAATTTTTTAAAAAATGTAATGTTTAAGTTATTTTGTACAAAAATCTTACTATGCTTGAAAAATCAAATAAAAAATTATTATATATTTTTTTAAATAATGAAAACTTAGCATTATTTCATTTTCAGAAAACCCTGGACAATTATTTCTTCCCTTAATGTTTCATTCATTGTCTTTAGAGTTGTTAGATTTTTTTTTAGTGATTATCAAAAGGTAGTCCTTTTGGTAGTACGTTAAAAAATAATGCTGCGCTGAAGATATTTTTAAAAAAATTAATAAAAGAATGTCAATTATTAACGAAATTAGAAGATAAGCGCCGGAATTATCAAATATAATCGTACAGCACATTTTGAAATGTTCATCAAGTATATCATTTACCGGCAGAGATATCAGTTAGTGTAAATGTGCTGGCGGCCGGGGTTCAATCCTCGGTCCCGGCACAGATTTATCTGATTACCAAACCCTTCCTTCACCTCTGACAAGACATCTTGTGAATGTGGGGAATGCTAGGCCTCCACCGTGGTTCGGATTCCACGTTAAACTGTAGGTCCTCCATTTCATCTCACAATCACCCTACCATTACACATTAGCGTAAGTGCGTATAACCCGAATGGGTAGTAAGACGCGGTGCTAATAATAATAATAATAATATCTGATAGTATGTCCATATTTACGTTAGTTTTGGTGTTACCCGATAAATAGGGTGTGAGTTTCACTAGACCGAGATTATTCCACTCTATTATAGAACAGTATAATAAGAGTAAAGTCACATTACAAACATTTACCCAACTGTAACTTTTTTATATCTCAAACTCCATAAGGACCCTTAGAAATAATTTAAAACAAACACTGTAGTTAAATAAGACATCTCTTTTAACCATTATCTAAAGTGCATTTGATAGATATCATGATTGTCCAATAGATGGCAGCACTAACGCAATTTGAGTTAAAACTATACTTTCCCTCTTTTCCCCTGTATCCTTAAAATAATACAACAATCTAATAATAATGCTTCATAAATAACAGTTTAGCGATTTTCTTTGCACAACCTCACAAACATTGAAGAGGTGTCCATCGAACTCTTTGCTCACGGATCTACTATAGGCGGGGCACTAAAAAGGTTCAAATACAACCCACCTCGGCGGCCGCGTGGTCTAACGCGCTAATATCGTATTAGATTGGACTGCCGAATACGGGGAGATCAGGTTCTATCCCGATCGTGTACACTGAGAATGGTTTTCATAAATGGTTTTACA
Organism: Timema shepardi; assembly: GCA_902151425.1. Lineage (NCBI taxonomy): Eukaryota > Metazoa > Arthropoda > Insecta > Phasmatodea > Timematidae > Timema > Timema shepardi. The sequence continues at coordinate 11,655 of CABFVX010009399.1, forward strand.
GTCTCCCTCCACGCAGATGCATGTGCATTTACTCTAAATAAATCCTGCGTAATTCCATAACCATTATTGTAATTAGTACAAAGGCGTAAAGCCCGAACGGGTAATAACTAATAAGACGCGGTACTAAAAAAAAAGAAATAAATAAATAGAAAAGTCCTAGAATCACTGGCCAGACCTATCTTGACCCTGGCACCAGTGTTAAGGACATTAGTGGTTTGAATCCAGGTCGGATGTATTGTGAAGAGGTTTCTCTGTCCTCTCTCTTCCTCTGGAATAATTGGTTATTTCTTTCTCCATTATCCTCTTCAGATGAAGACGTTATTGACTCTTCAACGTGTTGAACGTATCAAGAAAACATAACAACCGTGAAATTCATTGTCATAAATACAGGTCAGCGTTTTCACCTTCCATCCGACAAGAAATTAGGGGCTAGTTTTTTTTTTTAGAATTACTTTCTTGGGCGATGACTCGGTTAGAATTCGACCGTTATTGGTCTAATTATTGCGGACCTACCTGTATTTTGTGTAGCCATGTTCATGACTCATCTCCTGTGCTATTGAATGCAATTTAAGATGTTCCCTCTAACCATGTTTTTGTTCTATCTTCCATGTCGGTAGTGTTCGTGAAAACTATCCTTAGACGTGGTCAGGATCGCTTCGTGATCGTAGGAGGGGTGTCTGGGACTAATTCACACGGCTCACGTGATGTTAAGGGTGTGTAGGTTGGTATTACAAAATGGTTTAGTCAAACTAAACCAGGGTGGTGGAGGGAGAAGGGTACAAAAAATATAAGTAAGTTATCCAAAAGTTGAATAACATTTCTTTTTTGCACCACACACACTATTAATTATTTTAAACTTAAACTTGTAAATTATGGAGTTAATTATTGCAATATTGTAAGGAATCACTCCCCCCCCCCCTTTTCCCCTCGACGTCTTAATACCCGTTTCGGGAAATGTTAGACCATCTGAAGAGAGAGAGAGACAGAGAGATAAGATGTGGCATGGAGATCAACAATGATAAGTCAAAATTGATGGGGATTTCAAAATATGAGGAGAAACTGAAAGTCAAAATTGGTATCCAAGAGTTGGAAGAGCAGTCCAAGTGCCTGGGAATTCTGATGACAAAGGATGCCAACTGCACCAAGGACATCAGGTTGAGGATCGCCATGGCCAAGGAAGCTTTCAACAAGAAGAGGTTACTGCTGACCAGAAAGCTGAGTTTGGAACTGAGGAAGACACTGATGAAACACTACATTTGGAACATCGCACTGTATGGAGCAGAAACTTAAACTCCTAGGATGATGGAGAGTTTTGAAATGCGGGGGTGGGGAAGACTTGTGAATATCAGGTGGACAGACAGGGGGACAAATAGACAAGTTCTAAGAATAGTGGATGAGAAGCGAACAATTTTGGATGTGATTCTTCAGTGAAAGAAAACTGGATCAAACACATCGTTAAGGGGAACTGCCTTCTGCGCGACATAATAGAAGGAAAGGATGAGAGAAAGAGGAGCTTAGGAAGGAGGAGGATTAAAATACAAGATGACTTGAAGGACAGAAGACAATTCTAGGAGCCGAAGCCGGAGGCAGAGAACAGGGCGCATTGGCGGTCTAATTATACTGACAAAAGGAATACACCTGTCTTAAGACATAGCACATAGTAAAATAATCGACTATTAGTGGTCAGAAAGTTTGAGAATGGACCCAGTACACCTTGGTTCGACACCATCACATACCTAATGGTAACCTAGAATCGATGTGTGCTTCCCTCAAGCTAAATAATTTTACATTTCCTACTCACAAAATTGGGAGTTTTAATACTAATTCTATAAAGGCACGATGAAGTTTTAGTACTTAATTCAGTAAGGAAGCTTGTACTGACACAATGGTAGCAGCTACCACTAAATAGCCAGCCAAGTAAATACTACGAAAGATACGACATGGTATTTGTTTTATTCCTTGTTACAACAAAATTAGTATAAAATTAATTTAACTATTGACCACTTCCCTCAAACATTTTTTTCTTTTAAAAAAAAAGATTATTTTTTACTTTAGTTTTAAAGACAAGGAATTAACTGTTATATACGCTAATATTTCTTCTTTTATTTCAGCTCCTGCTAACTAAATATCAACGTTCTTTAGGAGCTGCAACTAGTACCAAATAATGCACAGTTTCCCTGATAGATACTTATTTAGAGACTTGCCAAGAACGATGTTTAGAAAGTGCATTATAAATATCCTCAACGCAAACAAAAGTGCGTGACTCACAAGTATTAGTTCCCAAAGCACGTCAACAACTCTACAGACACATTCTCGGAGAAGAAAACAAGATGTATTACTCGCAAGTGTTACTTGTTATCAAGAGAGATCTGATCACTGCAGGACTGAATATGGCGCGCGTTTGTGAAACTAGTTTTTACTCTACTCGACCGCGCGCTGAGGTCTTCTTGCGAGGCAAGGTCGATCGAGAAATAGATCGACCTTGCCCTTGGCGATATATGTGATCTCCGCCATTCCGTCTATTCACTCGTGCAGGTCCACGATACTTATAACCCATCTACAGTAGCCGCATGACTTCTTTGGTGCTGACTGACAGTTCACAGCTGACAGCTGATGGCTTTGAAAACTTATTATTATTATTAGCACCACGTCTTACTACCCGTTCGGGTTATACGCACTTACGCTAATGTGTAATGGTAGGGTGATTGTGAAGATGAAATGAAGGACCTACAGTTTAACGTGGAATCCGAACCACGGTGGAAGGCCTGGCATTCCCCACATTCACAAGATGTATTGTCAGAGATGAAGGAAGGGTTTGGGCAATCAGAAAAATCTGTGCCGGGATCGAGGTTTGAACCCCGGCCGCCAGCACAGAAGTCTGACACCTTACCCCTAGACCATTTGAAAAGTTACCAGACCAAATTATGTATCCCTACGCCTAGCCATATGATCTGCAAAAATATGTGTTTAGCAGCTGTCACTTCTGACAGTCAAAATTTAGGTATATACCTAAATGTTGACTGTCAGAAAGTGAGCTGTGAGCTGTCAGTCAGCACCAAAGAAGCCATGGGGCTACTGTATATACCTAAATGTTGACTGTCAGAAGTCAGCTGTGTGCTGTCAGTCAGCACCAAAGAAGCCATGGAGCTGCTGCAGCTCCATTTGCATCAGTTTTCTAGATTGAAAGCGTAATAACATTGTTAATGTCATTCATCGGCAATTTAATGATAAGAGGGCGCGTCATCAACCCAATAAAATACGCAGATGATCTAACATTGATGGCCAGAAATGAAGAAAGAGTTGCAAGAAATGATGGACAAGTTGGTGGAGACAGGGCGAAGATATGGAACGGAGATCAACATTTATAAGTCAAAAGTGATGATGATTTAAAAAAATGAAGAGCCACTTAACATAAAAATTGAAGTCGGTAAGCACAGAGCAAGTCAACTACATAGGAAGTCTACCGACAAAGGATGACTACTGCGCCAAGAAAATTAGATCTTGGATCGCCATGGTCAAGGAAGCTTTCGACAAAAAATAGATTACTGCAGACCGGCAAGCTGAGCTTGGAACTCTAAAAGACAGTGCCGTGTCATGGAGTTTTTCCAAGGTACAGTAGCCCCGTGGCTTCTTTGGTGGTGACTGACAGCTCACAGCTGACTTCTGACAGTCATCATTTAGGTATATACCTAAATTTTGACTGTCAAAAGTAACAGTTGCTGAACACATGTTCTTGCAAATCATCTGGTTCGGCGTAGGGATACGTAATTTGGTCTGGTAAATTTTCAAAACTGTCAGTCGGCACCAAAGAAGCCATGGGGCTACTTTAAGTATATTTAGTGTTTTTTTGTTGTTCTTGTTGCTAGCATTACGCCTTATTACCCGTTTGGGCTACACGCTTATGTACTAATTACGCTAAGGCGTTAAAGGGTCAAGGAAGGCCGAATTAGAGTAAGTGCGGCCGTATCCATGTAGCTATCTAGTATCAGACCCGTGCTCGGGTTCATTATTCACTCATAGTGGTGAGGGGGACCGGTGTAAATCATAGGGCAGCAATTGTAATTGGTATTTTCCTCCTAGGTGACCTGGTGGTCCAGGGGTAAGGTGTCGGATTTCTGTGCTGGGGGGTCCGGGGTTCATTCCTCGGTCCCGGCACAGATTTATCTGATTACCTAACCCTTCCTTCACCTCTGACTAGACATCTTGTGAATGTGAGGAATGCCAGACCTCCACCGTGGTTCGGATTCCACGTTAAACTGTAGGTCCTCCATTTCATCTCACAATCACCCTACCATTACACATTAGCGTAAGTGCGTATAACCCGAACGGGTAGTAAGACGCGGTGATGATAATAATAATTTTCCTCCTCTCCCGCCAGTTCTCCTACTATCGGACAAATCCACCCAGGAACTTAATAAACCTACTTGATTTCTAGATGTTGAAGAGTTTTTTTTCTGCTTATTAGTTTAGTACCTTAACAAAAGAGAATCGGCTACATTGTCCACAGAGCTAGTGTGTATATAAATATCTCCCCTCTCTCACTTCCACTTAGTTGGTCTCTTGCCCGCCAGTCAGCAGCACACGGGCCAGAGAAAGTGATGATACGGTTGACCTCCCTCCTAGTCCAACTGCTCCAGGTTATGTAAGATAGAGGTTAACCAAAACAAGAACTTAGAGCTGTGCGCATGCGCCAGAGATCAAATTAGCCATGCGCTTTACGTTGCTTTTCCTGGTCATGACACACTCTTATAACTATATTAAAATATCAACTTACAAACGCGCTTAGTGAATAAACACTAATAGATACCGAGCTGGTTCTTGCATAAACTACACGCATGAGCATTTCATACAGTTCATAATAATTATCTCTTTTTTTTAGCACCGCGTCTTACTACCCGTTTGAGTTAGACGCCTATCTACTAATTACGGGTGACCTGGCGGTCTAGGGGTAAGGTGTCGGACTTCTATGCTGGAGGCCGGGGTTCAATCCTCGGTCCCGGCAAAGATTTATCTGATTACCAAACCCTTCCTTCACCTCTGACAAGACATCTTGTGAATGTGGGGAATGCCAGGCCTCCANACCCTACCATTACACATTAGCGTAAGTGCGTATAACCCGAACGGGTAGTAAGACGCGGTGCTAATAAAAATAATAATAATAATAAAGTATTCTCCAGCACCACATTATAAAACTCTCCAAGTATTTCTCTTCCATCTTCCTGAGAGTCCAAGTTTCTGCTCCGTTCAGTGCGATGCCCCAGGTAACATTTCTTTGTGTTTCTTCCACAGCTACAAACTTAACTTGCTGGTCAGCAGTAACCTCTTCTTGTCGAAAGCTTCCTTGGCCATGGCGATCCTCAACCTGATGTCCTTGGTGCAGTGGCCATCCTTTGTCAGCAGAATTCCCAAGCACTTGGACCGCTCTATAAGTTTATTTCCAACTCCTTGTTTCCAATTTAAGTTTTCAGCGGCTCTTCTCATTTTTTGAAATCACCATAACTTTTAACTTTTCAATATTTATCTTCATGACATATCTTCACCCTGTCTCCACCAGCCGTTCCATAATTTTCTGAACTCTTCTTCATCTATGTCCAACAATGCTAAGAGTTGAGTTTGTAACTGAAGGGGAAAAAAATGAAGAAATGCTTCATTTGTAGGAGCTTAGGAAGAAGGATGATTCAAATATGGCGACTCAAAGGAAATGAGAAAATTCTTGATGCTGAAGGAGGAGCAGGCAGAGGCCATGGCGCACTTGCGGTCTAAGCTCACTAACAAAAGGAATGTATCTGTCGTAAGACAGAACAACTAATACTAAATAATACTATATTATCTACGTATTTTACTGTGTTGATGACGCATCTTCCTAACCTGAAATTGCCAATGAATGACAATAGCTCTTTAACAATGATCGCTCTGAGGGCCTCCAAGCTCAGCCTCTCTGGAGACCATTGTTGAAAGCAACAATGAGCCCCGGAGAAAGCCATAGCACTGTTACCCCTCTCACCCGCCAGAGGCGCTGACCTTCAACTGTCAAGTCACGTCTGTGACCGAGAGAACCACTTCAGAGCGGCTACTTATTAAGAAAGTCCACCTACGCCCAGGGAACAGATTCAGAGCAGGCTCTACCGAGGCTAAGAGTGACCATGAGCTAGTACTCGGGGTTCGAGTCCCGTCTGGAGACGTCGTCACAAAAGCGCGATTGTTTCGGACTGTCGCTATATACACTGTAGTCACAGTAGCCCCGTGGCTTCTTTGGTGCTGACTGACAGCTCACAGTGGACTGTCAGAAGTGACAGCTGCTAAACACATGTGTTTTTACAGATCATATAGTTCGGCATTGGGATATATAATTTGGTCTGGTAACTTTTCAAAGCCGTCAGCTGTCAGTCAGCACCAAAGAAGCCATGGAGCTACTGTAGCTATTGGACAACGTAGTTTTTTTTTAAAACACGTTTTAAATGATCACATGATCACAAACTAACTTAACCTAGAGCAACGACCTGTAAATACAATCCACACCTATCTATATTTCAAGCTCATCTATACTAGTTTTACGGTGACTTAGAGGTTGGGGTTCCAATCCCGGCCGAGGGATCTAAAGTTGGTTTTATACTTAGATAATTTTCAAACACGTATATTTGGGTGCACTTACTTTGAACTAACCAGCCACGTGGTGTAGGGGTCACTGCGCCTGGATGTGATTTAGAGGTGCCCGGTGCAATTCCCAGCTGGTACGTTGGGAATTCTTCCCTAAAGGGGAATCACTCCAACGGTCACCAGAGTTTGCTTAGTAGGTCTTAAGTTACGTTTAAGTGTTTCCACTGGGTCTATACTCTCATACTTACTATCACCATCATACTCATTATCTCCCTCATGCTCACTATCACTATCATACTCACTATCACCCACATACTCACTATCACCCTCATACTCACTATCACCCTCATACTCACTATCACCCTCATACTCACTATC
>CABFVX010009400.1:0-10036 GCA_902151425.1 Timema shepardi
GTAAGCATCCCTAATTTTATTGAAAATGAAACATAGCCTATGTCACTCGGGAATAGTGTAGCTTGCCAACGGCGAAAGAATTTTTTAAATAGGTCCAGTAGTTTCGGAGCCTATTCATTTCAAACAAACAAACAAACAAACAAAAAATCTTTCCTCTTTATAATATTATTATATAGTATGATTGTACAAACTTTAATTAAAATTCTATATAAGTAGTTAGCATGCCCTATAGGAACAGCGCTTCTATTGGTTGAATTTGGTCGCATTACCACGTCTCTCACTTTCTGATTGGCAGTTGGTTTCCCCCTCCCTTTCCCGATACCTAACCCCCTTTCCAGGGTTTCAAACTTGTTTATTCATGTCTAATTCGTTTTTTATTTGTGTTCATTGATTTTTTTGTGTAGTAAATCGTTATTTATGTATACTCATTACTTTTTTAATCATGTTCATTGGATATTTATGTCTGGTTAGGATTCGGACCGACGTTGGATATTTTTTATTGGTGTGGGGGAGTTTATTGTCGTAGGGTTGGGACTGGGCGTTGGAGGTTTTTATTTATTTATTAACGTAAAGCCCACGGCCAGCCATATATATATATATATATATACTTTTTCGGCTATGATATATACAGGAATGACCAACCCAACTGCAGAGGAGGAGGAACAGCGGTATTTGTAAAAAACAACATACAACACTACGTACATCACTAACATAATTTACAAAGCATAGAAGCGACAGTGATAAAAGTAAATACAAAAAGCGGGAGTATCCTATTCATGGCCATATAGAAGCCACTGACAAAGACTTTACTGAAACAAGACATAGACACAATAACAGACCACGACACTATATTTTTAACAGGAGACATGAACAGTTAACACCTAAACTGGAATAGCCGAATAACCACAAGGGACGGAAGGACACTCAATGAACACGCGGACAGTAACGAATACATAGTGATAGGGCCTGGCAAACCTACATTCTACCCCTCAAGCCCACTACAAAGGCCAAACACCATAGACGTTGTCTTGATCAACGTGAGGGTGACGTCAGAGGAGATAACAGTTCTCATAGAACTGGACTCTGACCACAACCACATGTTGTGTGAGATTGCAGTAAACACAGATATAGAAAAAAAAGGGCACAAACAACTTAAAGCCAAGAGCGACTGGGGTGGTTTTAAAAACATACTTAATAACACGCTACCCGAGACAATAAACATCACTACAACTGAAGAAGCAGACGCAACTCTGTAACTGTTTACAGACACAGTACAGGAGGCCTACATAAACAACACGATGATCGAGGTAGTAAAACATTACTTACGACCCCAGGACCCGGACCTTGACTTTCTGAACACTCAGAAAAGAGAGACGAGAAGAGACTGGCAGAGGTACAGGACACCGTAACATAAACAGCTTACAATCGCCTTAGAGCGCAAGTAAGACTCAAAGTAAAATCAATTAAATTTAACAACTGGAACAACTACGTCTCAGACACAGCACTTGACTCCAGAAAAATCTGGAAGATAACAAAACAACTGAAATAAAACAAAAAACAACAAGTTCCAGCTATTCACTGTGAGAACGGCATGGCCTACACAAGCTCGGAGAAAGCAGAAGCCATAGCCGTGACGCTAGAGAAACAATTTACCCCTAATGACAACCCCAAAGACCCCGATTTTGTTAGGGACGCCAAGATATCTGTAAGGGCATATCTAAGCAGGCCTTTTATGTCACAGGCTGACCCAATAACAGTAGACAAGCTAAACCACACGATTAAATACCTCCCAAAACAGAAAGCGCCAGGCCATGACCGACTTCCAAACGATACAATTAAACAATTTCACCCCAAGCCACAATAACGTCACTACACATAATCAATGCCCTACTCTCACTGTGTCACTTCCCCGATGTATGGAAACTGGCGAGAGTAATAACAATCCCCAAACCGGGAAATGACCCAATGTTTCCTGAAAACAGACGGCCAAGAAGTCTCCTCACCACTCTTAGCAAAGCGTATGAAAAATTAATATTAAAATGATTAAACCACTTTAATGAAACCCAAAATATCATCCCAAAACTACAATTCGGATATAGGGAAAAACACTCCACTATATACCGAGTACTAAATTTAATCGAAGACGCAACAGAAGCTTTCTCAAAGAAAAAGTCAACAGTAGCGATATTCTTAGATGTCAAAAAAACCTTCGACAAAGTTTGGCATATAGGCATATTACAAAAATTAATAAAACTTGGTTACCCCCAATGGCTCATACCTACAGTCGCCAGCTCCCTAACACGGAGAAGGTTCCAGGTAGCTATGGAAGGCGCCAAATCCGACACACATGACATAAAAGCAGGGGTGCCCCAGGGATCTTCACTCTCACCACACCTTTACAATATATATATCTTTGACATTCAAATTCACGCCCAAACCAAGGTCAGAATTTTTGCCGACAACATAATGATCTACACTATCAACAAAAACCTCAACTATGCCAGTCTGGCGATGCAGAGATACCTGGATAATTTACAAAACTGGCTCACAAACTGGCGGATTAAGGTCAATGCTGCCAAATCCGCTGCCATAATCATAAATCGTAGAAATCAACATCTACCAGCACCACTCGTACTATTCGATACAGAAATTCCAGTAAAAACTGAAACAAAATATTTAGGTGTCACAATAGACTCTATATTAACCTGGAAGAAACACATAGACGGTATTAAGCAGAAAACAACAGGCAGGTTCATCCAATTATACCCACTACTAAAGGGCAGGGAGCTAACAGTTCACACATAAACCATTCTATAAAAAGCAGTGATCCAACCGATAATATTATACAACACTCCAGCACGGAGCTACGGGGCTAAAAATCATACGAAAAGACTTCAAACAACGCAAAACAAGATACTGAGAACAATCACTGGGGCACCCTGGCGCACGAGGAACACAGACATAAACGCGATGACAAATTGTAGGCAGCTTCAGGAAATTTACAAAGACCGCAACAAGAGACTGTATGAGCAGTAAGAGACACACACACAAATGAGATAGTTAGGGACTTAAGACGCCACGACCCTACAGAAGAAAAATATTACAAACGACCCAGAATGGTGTATTTGTGCTTTAATACCAACTTATTAAGTGTTTATTATAACCTAAAAATAATTAAAAATATAAAAACCAAGAGAAAACTAAAAATAATCCTCGACTTAGCATAGTTGTAGATTTAATTAACCCAAACATGACAAAAAACTACGCCGGAACTCAAACCAACCCTGACTAGACCTTCACCGACCTTCACACACAAATCGTTCATTTCATGCCATCACTACCTTAGTTACGGCTGGACGCCACTGGAATAACCGACAAGGTTTTCTACTAGTGAGAGGATAATACTGGCGTCAGTGTCGGCCCCAGATGGTGAATTGAAATGTATCTTATTCAGACCTGATCCTAAGAAAAGAAAATCCTACCACCCTTTGATATTTTATTACTTTGTCACCATCGGACTCTACTGGAATAACTGACTAGGTTTTCAACGAGTCAGAGAATAATACTGACGCCGCTGTCGGCCCCAGATGGGGAATGGAAATGTATGCATCCACTTCAAACCAAATCACAAGAACAGTCTATATCCTACCGCCCCTTTCCCGGAAAGCGACTCTCACAAATCACCCACAGTTCACAATCATACCTTAAACACACCATCCTTATCCCAAGAAAGAAAATCCTCCCCATACCCGAGACCCAGCATAATCACTCATTATAACCAATTTCACCTCATTGTGCTATTTAATTATAGCATGTAATTATTTACAGCATAATTTCACTGGTATCACTTCACCAGTTAAATAATTACATTCATGAGGTTTGGAGTCACGACAGTGACTCGGTACTCAAACAATAAATCAGCTCTTTCTAAGATGACCTAGATTGGCGCTTCTGTCAATTTGGATATTCTTAGTCGGGCAACAGACGTAAGGCCGGCCACATAACAAAGTGTGTGAGAGATGGTTCCCCCTATATTGAAACCCCTTTCACTTCCCGTCACTACAACACCATAGAAGTATATGTCGCAACACCCTCCTCCCACCCCCTAGGTGGCAATGGGTTTATCCTTATGACTGGCACCAGTTTAGTGGTTCAAAAAGACAGGAATAGTTCACGACCTTGAATTATGCCGCAACCTTCCCCCTCTATGTGGCAATGAGCTTTCCCTGATGAATGGTGCCATTTTGGTGGCTCGACAAGACAGGAATAGTTCCCAACCTTAAATGATGTCGCAAACCACCCTTTCTATGTGGAAAAGGGTTTTCCCTTATAACTGGCGCCAGTTTGGCAGCTCGAAAAGATATAAATAGAACACGACCTTGAATGATGTTGCAACCCTTCCCATCTATGTGGCAATGGGTTTTCCCTGATACTGGTGCCAGTTTGATGGCTAGACAATACAGGAATAAATAATAATAATAAGTTTTCAAAAATAAATTATTTGTAAATTACCATTAATTATTTGGTATTTGTAAAAAAAAAGTAGGTCATTCTTATAGACCATGAAATAACTAATCCCTTAATTTCATTTTGAAATTAATATTCCTGCTTAATTTCCAAAACAAATTCAAACTTTTAATATTTTGTCTTAAGTAAACTATGCTCAAATTAATTTATTTTAGATAAATATAGAAACTGTAATATTGATGATGTAAAAGAATTAACATCTGATACCAATTTTGAACCCGAACACTTATGCAATTTTTTTAAATATTCAAATTAATAAAAAATAGTTTTAAAAATATAGCTCACACCATGAAAAGTATACTTGGAATATTTATTTACAAATATAGCTCACATCACTAAAAGTATGTTTGGAATATTTATTTACATAAAAATTAACCACTTAAACAACAAAGAAATTTAATTTACAAAACTCACAAGTAATACAATTATGAAGACCTTGAAATTATTTTCAATATTATTTAATGATCACAAATATATTTTGACGAAATAATATATTAAAATTACATAAATTAACAGGTTGTTACGCTTTAAATGTCTAGGTAAAAGAAATGAGGCATCAGCTTGCGCAATACGGCGTTTACATCAAAATCATCGGTCGGAGTGTTGTTTGAATTTAAAACTGGTGAGGAGGATGCTATTGCTATTATCGGTATATTATTGTCCATTCAGGGTCTTGGTATTCTAGATCTGTTAGGCCGCATTGCATGCCTCCCTCCGATACGCCCTGTTCGAGCGCCAGAAGTGCACGCGTGTGAAATGGGGGAGGTAATCTGTGAATCTGAAGTACCTGGAGCCCGCAGGTCTTTGAAAGTGGGTAGCAGCGCGTCCTGGGGTGCCTGATGGTCCTGCGTGTCTTGGAGGGAACCAAGGTTTGGCGCGCCGGTGATTGTTTGTCAGGAATTTGGGTGGAGACCCACACGGCCTCATGAGCCATGGTGGTTGTAGGCAACTGCTCCCTAGAAGACCGTCGTTGGACAACGTCGGCCAGATAAGCAACCATAGCCTCTACAAGATTATCCGACAAGCTCAGACTTTCTCTGGTCTGCGCGACTTGGGCCACCTGCTCTACGACCGTTAGTCCATCCGCGCTCCACCATCTCTCATATATACAATTAAGATAGATATTATTAAATTCTTTATCAAAGAGTGAAAGGTACTCCACAGGTGCATTAACACATAGCTTACCACACCAAGAGCCAAACTTAAATAAATTCTCTCAAGGATTGTAAACGCTAAAATGTTTAATGTATAAACGAATTGTGTTTTAATATAATTGAAAGTTGTGCACTACTCCAGTATAACTCATGTTAAACTGCATTAGTATCGTAGAGTATGTAACAGAGTATATTATTCCATTTATGATCTTTGATATAGTCTTTCTACAACACTGTAAATACCTATTTAGTTTCACAAAGCTTAGTGTTTCTACATACCTATCATTTACTTTCAAAATGCTTAGGAGTTTTTAGTAAATCCTTATTTTAAGATAAGAGCGAGAGAAAGTCCCAGTATTGTTTATTTATTTTTATAAGTAATTGTAGATAAATAATAATATAAATAAATTACTAAACTACTTATTCATTAACTATTGAGAAAGGTTCTTCTTGTCGATGAAAAACATATAGCTATTTTAATCATATTATAAATACAAACATCAAGAAATTTAGTCTTTTAGCCACACATAATTGAAATTGTTTTCTTGCTCTGAACTCAAGACTCATTTTAGATAAAAATAAGTATCGTTCATGAATATATTTTCAGAGTGTAGACAAGAAATTAGTCAATATATTAAACAATGTTTTTTTCATACAAGAAGTTTGGATTTTAGTGACACATAATGGTAATTGTTTTCTTGCTTAAAACCCGAGACCCAAATACCTGCTAGCGAAAATGATAGTCGCCAATGAATATATATATTTGAAGTGTAATTAAGAAATCAGCCAAGCTATTAAACAATATTTCTCAAACAAGGAATAGAACTGGGACTCCCTCGCACAGACAGATCTCTATATTAAGATTACAAACCTTAGACCCTCTAAACATCATCACTGTTTTTCCACTCTGATAGTTTTGTTTCAAAAACATGTTAAAAGCCATTAGGTAGAAAGTTTATTTGTCAATCGCAACACCGAACCACAAGTAGTGTAGCCAACAGGACAGCTCATGTGTGTGTGTAGATTTTCTCTAATTTCTACCTTCATTTGGCGTATAAACCAATCATACAAATAGTAATAAGTGTTACCAGAAAATTTTTAATTAGGTGCTTTGGTCTAGATTTAATTTTAAAGAATACTTCAAATATTTTGCGAGATTACTTATATATATATATATACGGATTATTATAAACAAATGAGAGATTAAATAAGACTAATAGTCACATGTAAATAACAGCGATGCTTAAAAACTCGTAGCCTAACATGGATCTACCCAATTTTGCTGCCTGAATAAACACAGAATAAATAATTATATATTTTAAAAATGTACCTAAGCACCAAGATGATGGTGATTAGTTAAATGATTTCCTTGTGTATTTATTTTGATCTTGTTAAAACCGTAAATAAAGAAGTTTTTTTTTCCTTATTTATCGACATTGACTTTTGGTTTGGTAGAAATAGTTTCAATTGTTTAAATTTGCGTTATTTTATATGCGAATTTCAAAGAGATTTTTTTAAATTTTAAACTTACATTTAAAAAAATAGTATTTTTGTGTGTGTGTTATTTGCATTATGAATTATGTTCGACTATAAATTTGCCTTGAAAAAGTGATTGGTGCCCACCGCACTACCATTGGCTTTGAATGTGCTCTAAGGTACAAAAAGGTTGGGGACCTCTGCTCTAGATGATATTTGGTGTGGCTCTCGTTTGATTTTATTTTAAATTAGAATTATTAATAAGCTATTTTGGAGTTGTCTTTGAGCATAAATTCTTTTGAAATTTGGTTATCTTTAGAATTTATTTTGAGCGAACCTCTGCCAGATTTTTTAAACTAAATTTCTCTTGAAGCTATTTGGGATGGTCAATCTTCAAAAATATTTGTAAATTTTAATATCCATAAAAGCTATTTAGAGTGGTTCTCGCCTTGATTATCATAAACATTTATATGACTATTAAATACACTAGTTAGAGTGGTCTTTATCTTGGTTATTATTTAAAATTAAATGCCTATTATAGAAGTTATATGAAGTGGTCTTCGCACAGCAAATAATTTAAAATTGGATATCTTTAAAAGCTATTTGAAGCAAGATACAAGGCCATTTTTTACCTTAATTTTGAGAATATCAAAGGGATGTGAAATAAATCCAGAAAGGGGTCCATTTATTCTAGGAGAGAGGGCGAGTTTATTCCAGTTGGTGAAGGGGGGGAGAAACGCCCCCTCTGTCACGCCCCCCCTCCCTGCTCGACTTAGGTTTGTATATTTTTTTTAAAACAAAAAAAAGAGCAGTGTACGCAAATGCATACATGACTGAACACTGAAATGTTACACACGTAATACAATACTTTAAACAAAACTTGATTCATTACCCACATCTATTAAAGTGGAAGATTTTACTCAAAAATAATAGACTTCGGAAAACTTTCAAACACTTCGAAACGAAGAACAAAACTAGACCGAATCAATAGTGCAGTTGTGACAAATGCCACGAAGTTTTCCCGAAGAAAATCTCATCTGGTGGACTGGACATTTTATTGCCTCTTGATCATGTATCATTTTATATATTTTATACAATACATATTTTTAGATTGGTTGATGTAGATTTTGTGCTCGGGCCCGGTACCCATGTACCAATAGTTAACTCATTCTCACCCCTCCTTTCATAGTGAGCTTGGCTCTATGGAATAATTTAGTTAGACTGTGGCCCCAAACGGGATAAGTGACTAATGTTCTAGATCAGTGGTTCTCAAATCATTTTTAAATAGTACCCCTTGGTCATGAATAGAAGTCTAATGTACCCCCACAGTAAAATTTCCCCGAATAACAGGCTTAATTTTTTTATGATTACCTGGCGAACTACTGAGGCAGTTTTTAATATATTGAAAAAAATATATGTAGTAGAAATATTTCAAATAGTACAAAGATATTTAAAGAATCATACTTTATAGCCTTAACATTATCGCTTTTTGAGAATCTTTATGATCAGTTAAAAAATTAAAAAACCTATAACATAATATTTTACCGTAAACAATTTGCAGAAAAGTTTCATACGATTTATCCAAGAATTAAAAATTGAATAGCATAGAATAAACCCAGAAATAAATTTTTCAAAAAATGTTTTAATCCTAATTCTGGAGTTGAGAGATTATAAATTCTCACAGTTTTACAGTGATAGGTGTGTGCTTCTTTGTCTATGGCTCAACAGAAGTTTCTGATTTCTGATTGTCCAGATGAAACTTTCAAGCGAAAGTCCGGCTCTAAATGTGTCCTATTGCGGTACCTATGATCATAACGTTCACAAAAATACCTTGTTGAGAAAAGCATAAAAAAAACAGTTAGACAACAATGGTGAAAAGTTTGTCAGGTAATCAAAGTAGTAAATATTCTTCGGTCTTCTCTAAAATTCTGCGCCACGTTTGGTTCGCTTGTCATTTTGGCCAAATGTCCCTTGAGAGCTTCTTGCATACCTCCTGAAAGTCTCGCGCGTACCCTCGGGAGTACGCGTATCACAGTTTGAGAACCGCTGTTTTAGATTAATTTAAAATTTTTATTTGAAAAAGAACGCATCAACATTTTTAAGTCACATACTCACATGTTGGAATAACATTAATGTATATAAAATAGTTTTTTTAAAATCTATAATAAATATATTTCCCAGAGTAGATTTTTTCCAGCTCAAAAGGTACCAAAATATGTCAATATTTACTTTTTTTTTGGAAGTATGTTTCGCTGCTTTGACAAGGGAAATGAATTTTTAACTACTTGTTAAAGTGACAAAATATATTAATATAATTGAATACAAAAATATTATTTTGTAGTTTTACAAACTGTCAAAAGAAAAGGCCTGAGCTAGCATAGACAAATTATAGTACTTAATACCACTAGTATTTTTTTTAACAAACTCTTAGTCTATGGACTCGTTCGAATCTCGGTCGGGTGAGCTGAGGGTGGTTTTTCCTAAATAGTTTTCCACTCTCCCTCCACGCAAATGCGGGTTCACTTCCTCTGGTTAAAAACTTTCCCAATTCCTAATTCATTAGTGTAATTAGTACTTAAAGCGTATAGCACGAATGGGCAGTAGGACGCGGTGCTAAATATGATTATTATTATCATCTATGGACTCTCTACTCTTCATCGTGATTGTGGCGAATAAGGTTATAAAGATAAAACAGATAAAACAAATGTGGGAGAAACAAAGATTAATTAATAATACAACATCTTTAATCTTAGAAAGTATATATTTACCATCATCAGAATAGCAGATTCGACTATGATTGTAGCAATTAGAAGAATTTCAACGAACCTCCAAAATAATGTTGCGCAGAAAATGTAACGTGTGTAATTATCGAGTGGGGG
>CABFVX010009402.1:7242-18620 GCA_902151425.1 Timema shepardi
TATATTTCCCATATATAACCGGTGGATAATATAGTCCATTCACCGTTGTCACTTTTGGCAGTCAAAACGTTGACGAAAACAATTTAGTTTTAATTTAGTTCTTCTTTTGACCGTTCTTTAAATTGTATGCTAGTTATCAGTTACCACATTTCCCATGATAATTGGACTCTAGGAAAATATGAGAATCATCCCTTAACCTAATGTAGCCTGGGCATGATACGAAAATAATCTGAAGGGAAACTCCACAAATAATAACTATACGCTAAACGTTTCCCTTCGAGATTGTACAAAAACGGATAGGAATACAAATAATGTTATAAGAACCTATTTTGTAAACAAAGCCTCCCCTGTGCTACTTATGGGCTTACCGAGGCTCGAACACGTGCTCTGGGATTGATGGCACATTTTCCTAGGTAGTTTTACACTCTCTCTACGGTCAGATACAAGTATATTTCCTCTAGGGTTTTACATTCATCATCCCTACTACATACGTCTCAAGTTCAATTAAATGCGGACTGACCCACTTGACTGGACACATCGTCTAAGGCGTCACTCTTGCAATAGACTGGACTGCTGATGTTGGAGAGATCGGGGTTCAATCCTGGTCGAGTGTACTGAGGATGATTTTCCCTGAACTGTTTTCCACTATCGCGCAACATAGATGCGAGAACACTTCCTCTAAATTCAATCTTTCTCATCTCTATGTTATAATAGGCGTACAAACTGAGCGGGTAGTATGACCTGGTGCTTAAAAATGGTTAAACATATTTTTATTAGCCGACTTCGGTGGTCTTGAAGTAAAGTGCTTGTCTCAGGGCCCGACAGGGGTCGTTCATAGACATTCTCGTGTGATATTCATAAATTGCACGTTAAATACCTCAAACAAATTAAATAAATTAATATTTTTATTATTCCTCCTCAGTGCCTACACGATTGGCTTATTGGAGTTTTATAAAAAAAACATGTGGGCACGGCCCTAGTAGCAATAGTTAAGCTATAGCTACACGTAGTCGACCCGTGGGCAAGGCCCTAGTAGCAATAGTTAAGCTATAGCTACACGTAGTCGACCCGTGGGCAAGGCCCTAGTAGCAATAGTTAAGCTACGGCTACACGTAGTCGACCCGTGGACACGGCCCTAGTAGCAATAGTTAAGCTATGGCTACACGTAGTCGACCCGTGGGTACGGCCCTAGTAGCAATAGTTAAGCTATGGCTACACGTAGTCGACCCGTGGGTACGGCCCTAGTAGCAATAGTTAAGCTACGGCTACACGTAGTCGACCCGTGGGCACGGCCCTAGTAGCAATAGTTAAGCTACGGCTAACACGTAGTCGACCCGTGGGCACGGCCCTAGTAGCAATAGTTAAGCTATAGCTACACGTAGTCGACCCGCAACACACCGCATTTTCTAGCCCAATAGCTGTATGGATGCACGCGCTGGCTATTAATTACTAAGAATAAAGTTTTAAGTTAGCTACTTATTAAGAAGAAGAATGCATGTTGTTCAATAAGTTGTGTACTATATTGTTTATCTTGTACGTAACCGGTGTGAAAGAAATGTCTAGTTTTGCAAGTGTTGACACAGTGACTATCAATCACTGTGAAAAATCACTTGTATAATTCACTGCTTTTTAAAAATCAAGGCCACTGTGATCACCGATATCGTAAAATCACTGTTTCGCCCATCCCTACAGTGCTTATTGGTTAGGATGGAAACAAAAGTTCAGAGGCTCCCGAACATTTATTTCCGGTGGTAGGTGGTCACACGGTCCGTACCGAGCAATGCTCTCTCGACGGTTCCCCCGCAACTGTGCGGTGTGGGCTCGTGTAGCCACTTCCATTTAAAACCTGGATAGCATTCCACCAGAGAATGCGTTGCGGTGTAGCTCCGTTTAGCTGGTCCTTTAATAGTAGACCCTCTAGAACTTTCACACAACCAGGTTGCTAGAGTGGACGACTGCTCCTAGTTTTACAACATTCGCACAAGATTGGGCAATTACGTGCACAATAGAGTGCCATTGGGCTGTAATGGACACTACAAGCACTAACTCTCTACTCATGGTGGAACTCTAATGATGAGTCCAGTCACGGAACGCAACCTTACTACAACTTGCCACGTGATTTGGCAACCATAGCATGTAGAAACATTGGCATGAGCTGTTTTTATTAACTTGTATGAACAACAATACAATGGCTATCAAAAGTATTAAAAGTTACTTATGGAGTCTTGGAATTTAAAATAGATGTGCGAAATAAATGGAAATAAAATAAATCCACAAAATAAGATTTGACTATTTAAACACAAATGATGGTTTAAAATGTTAATGGGAGGATAACATTAAAATGGAATTGGAAGATATTGGGCGTAATGAGGTTGACTGGATAGAACTATCTCTTAATATGGTCAGGGTATAATGAGGTGGACTGGATATAGCTTGTTCAATATAGAGATAGGGTTGTTAGTTGGACTGGATATAACTAGTTCAATATGGGGTCATGGTATAGTTGGACTGGATATAACTGGGTATTGGTATAGGTGGTCTACTTTTGTAATTTTGACAATAAGCTTTCGAGTGTTTAATGCCGTAAAATACTTAAGTAGGTTAACATGCCAATAAAAAATCCCTTTTTCCATGAAAAGCACTTTTACCATAAAAAAAAACCCATCGTTAATGGATATGTTTGAATCGGCTTTTTATTGATCATATTGTGACCGATGATAAATATTAAAAAATACGAAAGTAAAATATAAATACACAATCAAATGATATCCTTCTAACCTCCTATGTTTGATTTTTTCATCAAACACTTATTCTAGCAGCAATTTTACCTTTTGGAGGAAACATCACCTACATATTAGTAGATAAGTTACCATTTTCAACCAGAGAAATATTCAACTTACCAACATTTTAAAACAAAATTCCACTTTCAATTTTACAAAAATACTATTACTTGGTTGACCGAGAAAATCGAGGTTCTGTTTTTACTCGACCACGTGGAGTTTCGTCTGTCTGTCCAGATATTTGTTACGCGATAACAGTGAAATGCGTGGACCAGTTCTAACGACATTTGAACCTAGACCATCAATTGTATCTACATGGGTTTTCGATCTGCTTATTTGTTTTTATATGGCAGCCGCCCAAAAGATTTTTCAATTAGTAGCATACTCTTAATGATTGTAATATTATAATTTAAACATCACCTACCCACTAATACATGTAATACAAATGAAAATGGTAAGACTGCGTTAACGATAAGATCATGACATGATTTTTAGCATGATGTACTTTGCGTTATTTAAATAGTGCGAGAGAGGTCTATTGTTCACTGAACTACTAAGTCAGCCTACAACAAATCAGGTTCTCTAATAATAGTGGTTACCTTCAACCCAGGAAGCTCAAGAGAACACAACTGGGACGGGTATTGGTGTGTCAGATTAACGAGATCAACCATCCTCAGCAGTTATTGGGCCATGGTCCTCCCACTTCTGACGATCCCAACTCGCGAGTTCATCCTGAGACAACACCGCAAGATGGTTCTTCTGAACGTGTTGGAGCTACTGACGATGCTTGGCCTGTTCCTGATCCTGAACTTTCTCGTCTCTAAGGACAAGTGCGGAGCTGATGTGTTCATGAGCCTGATAGTCGTGGTCATGACTGGGAGACTCGTGGCCCTGATAATCACCTTCATCGACCTGGACTGCGTGTGACCAACTTTGAGGCTAGCATTAGTGAGATGTTGTGCAGGAAATAAAGTATTTGATTTTTATATAGTTTGCATTTTTTGTTATACATATGTAGATACATATTGTCAACCAAGCCTGAGCAGTTAAAAAGCTACGCCAGTTTTCATAAACAAGAAAATAACTGACCGAGTGAAGAGAGGTTCTTTTTTAACTAGACCCTTTAGCTTTTTTTTCCTCTTAATATATCCCGATATTTGTTCCGCAGTAACCGTAAAACACGTAGACCAGTTTAAATACAATTTGACGGGGATCTTCTTTGAACCTAGGCCAAAAAATATATGTAGGCCTACGTAGATGACATTTTAGAACTGGTTACCTATTTCAAGATGGTCACTCAAAAATTTGTTTGTCTGTTCAGGGATAGTTGCCAAAGGCATGGACCAATTTTGACGAAATTTGGAAGGTTTTTTTTTAACCTAGGGTGAACAATGCATGTACTGTACATATTTTTTCAATTTGTTTTTCCATCTCAATAAGGTTGCTTATCAAAAGATTTATCGGAAAAGTTTATCGCACTGATTTTAATATATAATTATTCCAAGCAATCGATCTAAGACTGAAGGCATATTGTTTACATGTATATTGCGAGACTGAAGTCTTGAAACATGTATACAACGTTTATTATATATGAATTTAAAGTACTAGTGCATATTTTATTAATTTGTTTTCTGTCTAACTTAATCACAAAGAAAAAATATCTACTTGAAATGTACAGAGTAATGATAAGATCGTAATAATGATAAGAACATGATATCATTATTAGCCCGATGAACTTGGCTATTTTCTTAATGGAGGGAGTAAGGTCTACTGTTTACAGAATTACTAATAGCTAGTTAAACATGGAGCATCTCTAAAATAATCCTAACTAGCGATTTTGTGTACCTATGACGTAGTGCCAAGTCAAGATAGGAAGTTTTATAGATCCGGTACAACATTCAAACAAATATTACATTCTTAAATAGTTCTAAAATTAGACCTACTTTGCAACAAAATTATATGTATGTTTTGCAAACATGTTTGTTTTGAATCCTCTACAGCTCAGACAATTTGGCCTCTTTATGAAAACTACCTTTAGGAATCTTCCTGCCAGGATGATGATCAAAAATGTCCGTTTAGATATAAATTCATCTAGAATAGAAAATAATAAAAGTTAATTTTTAAATGCAACTCAATTTTGCCCAACTGACAAGACGTGTACTAATCACAACTTGTGAATGTGGGGAATGCCAGGCCTCCACCGTGGTTCGGATTCCACGTTAAACTGTAGGATCCTCCATTTCACCTCACAATCACCCTACCATTACACATTAGCGTAAGAGCTTATAGCCCGAACGGGTAGCAAGACGCGGTGCTAATAATAATAATAATAATAATAATAATAATAATTTTTCCCAGGTGCATATAGCTGGAGTGAGTGGTTATAATCAGCAAAGGAATAAGGAAAGTGCTATCAGCAGATAAACAACCGGCCTCTCAGGTTGAACCTCTAATCTACCTCCTTCCCTTTCTCTTCCATGAATGGGTGTCTAAGTGTGATAGTGCTTAGAGTACCTCGTAAGACAGGTAACGTGCGGACCCGGTCACGGGAACTAGGAGGCCAACTATTGCAACTAATCACTGCCCACATTCGGACTTGACTTTGACATTTCGTGCGACAACATCCGTAGTCCTTAGAAGCTTTCAGAAAAACAGACACAGCTTGCGTTTGCTATGAGAGCAAGTGCTTGGTGCTGGTCATCACAAAACTGTCATCTCATGTGTTTTTCAAAGACTATCACCATATTTTCACACAATTATCCTTCAGATACAACCTCACATGACGTAAATATTGTCCGTATTACTGCTAGAGTAAGGGCTGTATAGTTGGTCGTGTCTCGATAGTGAATCGAACTCCCAGTATACGAATAACTAGCAGTTTAGGTTTAATGTGGGATTGAATGGCCTCAACATCTCAACTATATACCTATATACATACATGTGAACCTAAATATCAGCATGTGTGAGCTCAATAAGCTGTAAAAATGAGTCCATCCATTACCATGTTTGTCAGTTTTGTGAGTCCAGAATGTTTGAGGACAAGTCGAAGAAATGCTAGTAAGACATTCTGACATTCTCATTCCAAGAACAATGGTTTATAAGCGTTTCCAAGTGTCATTTGCGGTAAAATGGTTCATTATATTGCTTAAATATGTAAATTGATGGTAATTTCTTAAAATAATTATAACGTAGCTCTCCCGCTAATTGAAAAGCATCTTAAAAGTCAATTTATGTAAGGTTATTGTTCGACAATAATAGTGAATAAAGGGGTTATAGAAATAAATATTTGATCGAATATTAATTAAATCATGTGTATGAGTATTACTCAACCCGAAGGTTGGTTGTATCCTCAGCTGTGAAGCCTAGGCAGCTTGAAGAAGCGTACTAGGGAAATATTTCTCTCATCACTGAGCCAGAAGTGCCAATACACATGTCATGTCTAGTCAGTTCGCGAGAAGACTGGCACTTCTAGCTTTGGCCACCGGGTTCAGCCAAAGCACGTAATATATAACTTGCCAGGGGTTTGGACTTTGACCGGCCAGTTCTAGATATGGCATTATGAAACTGGACCAAGTAAATTATTCTATTTATCTCACTTATATGTAATTTTATATGTATATATATATGTAATTATATGTAATCACTATGTATAGCTATAAACATTTTCTTAAAATTTGAACAAATTTCATAAAAGATATTAACAAATGTTCTTAACACTGTGAAGATTCTTTACTTTTAATTTTTTGTGCAGTCTTAGCTGTTATTACATTTGGAGTTTCCTAGTGATTAGGTTAGTTTAAGCTAGGTCATGATTGACTAAGTTAAGTTATATTAAATTAGGCTAAGATAGGTTATGTTGGGATTGTGTTGTGTCGTACTATCCAGCACTGACTAGGAATCTTGTGGTCAATTTGCAGTGGGGCTGGCCAGAACGCGGATACAAAATATGTCCCATCAGTATTTAGAGATTTGGATGGACCAGCTGGCCAATGTGAGAAGGGCCCAGTCAATTCATGAAGTGGCCAATTTTGGGCTTTGACCAAAACACTTAAATCATCTGACCCTACAAGAGACCTCATTCCTCCTCATTATAGATCCTACAAGTTACCTCATTCCTCCTCATTATAAACTCTACAAGTCACCTCATTCCTCCTCATTCCGAACCCTACAAGTTACCTCATTCATCCCCATTATAAACTCTACAAGTTACCTCATTCCACCTCATTCCAAACCCTACAAGCTACCTCATTCCTCCTCATTATAAACTCTACAAGTGACCTCATTCCTCCTCATTATAAACCCTGAAAGTGACCTCATTCCTCCTCAATTCCAAACCCTACAAGTTACCTCATTCCTCCTCATTATAAACTCTACAAGTCACCTCATTCCTCCTCATTCCAAACCCTACAAGTTACCTCATTCCTCCACATTATAAACCCTGCAAGTGACCTCATTCCTCCTCATTATAAACCTTGCGAGTCACCTCATTCCTCCTCATTATAAACCTTGCGAGTCACCTCATTCCTCCTCATTTCAAACCCTACAAGTTACCTCATTCCTCATCATTATAAACTCTACAAGTCACCTCATTCCTCGTCATTCCAAACCCTACAAGTTACCTCATTCCTCCTCATTATAAACCTTGCAAGTGACCTCATTCCTCCTCATTCTAAACAGTACAAGTGACTTCATTCCTCCTCATTCTAAACCGTACAAGTGACCTCATTCCTCCTTATTATAAACTCTGCAAGTGACCTCATCCCTCCTCATTCTAAATCCTACAAGTTACCTCATTCTTCCTCATTCCAAACCCTACAAGTTACCTCATTCTTCCTCATTCCAAACCCTACAAGTTACCTCATTCCTCCTCATTATAAACTCTACAAGTCACCTCATTCCTCCTCATTCCAAACCCTACAAGTTACCTCATTCCTCCTCATTATAAACTCTACAAGTCACCTCATTCCTCCTCATTATAAACCCTGCAAGTGACCTTATTCTTCCTCAATTCCAAACCCTACAAGTTACCTCATTCCTCCTCATTATAAACTCTACAAGTCACCTCATTCCTCCTCATTATAAATCCTACAAGTTACCTCATTCCTTCTCATTCTAAACCCTACAAGTTACCTCATTCCTCCTCATTATAAATCCTACAAGTTACCTCATTCCTCCTCATTCTAAAACCTACAAGTTACCTCATTCGTCCTCATTACAAACCCTACAAGTTACCTCATTTCTCGTCATTATAAATCCTACAAGCTACCTCATTCCTCCTCATTCTAAACCCTACAAGTTACCTCATTCCTCCTCATTCTAAACCCTACAAGTTACCTCATTCCTCCTCATTATAAACTCTACAAGTTACCTCATTCCTCCTCATTCCAAACCCTACAAGTTACCTCATTCCTCCTCATTATAAATCCTACAAGCTACCTCATTCCTCCTCAATCTAAACCCTACAAGTTACTTCATTCCTCCTCATTCTAAACCCTACAAGTTACCTCAATCCTCCTCATTATAAATCCTACAAGTTACCTAATTCCTCCTCATTCTAAATCCTACAAGTTACCTCATTCCTCCTCATTATAAATCCTACAAGCTACCTCATTCCTCCTCATTCTAAACCCTACAAGTTACCTCATTCCTTCTCATTCCAAGCCCTACAAGCCACCTCATTCCTCCTCAATCTAAACCCTACAATTTACCTCATTCCTCCTCATTCCAAACCGTACAAGTGACCTCACTCCTCATCCTATTACTATTGAACTACATTCGCTACGCTATGAGTTGATACATGTTTTGTTAAATGTTGGCTTTCTTCAAGTATTACAATGTCTGCTAACGCAAACCAGTTTTAAATTAAATATGAACATGAATAAGTAAAATAAAGACAGTAAAGTATTATGATATACTTTGTTTTATTATTTTTACTAGTGTAACGACCGTGTATGTAATGTAAAAGTTATTGACATATTATAAATGGCCAAAAGTAAAAACTATGTTTTAGTAAAAAACAACAGACCACATGACCGACCATCTATAGTTAGATGCATTACTATTTCTTTCGCAACATAAAATCGCAGCTAAGTAAATACAAAAGCTCTAGTCGACGAAATATCAAGAAGAAAACGTGTTTGTAATATCAGTTACGGAGCTGTTCTATTTCAGTTCAATCTCTCTCCTCCTGTGCTTATTATCCGGGCATTTTGTCACCATCCCCCCATTCCCCCGCAACCTTAAAGACAACAGTTGCTCTGGCGTCGTCTTGGATTTCGGCGCATGCCCCTGACAAGAGTTATGAGTTATTTCAGGAATCCGCCTCGGGGAGCGCTGACGATGATTCGTAAGAGTGACGTTTCGACGGACGTGCAGCCAAACAAGTGGTCCACAAAGAGGAGAGGAAGGGGATGTGGGTGGCACAAGAGTGAAGTTAGGATTTGGAAGTAAACAAAAGTCGTCTGACGTTCCCACTACGCTGGATATATAAAAAAAAGAGACAGTTCTCGTTATTTTTAGAAATTGCCATATTTCAGTGTCATGTGTGAATCTTCTCTTCTTCTTTCAACACCCTTACCGCCACTTAAACCACGTGGTTATGAAGGTCATGGTAATCTAGAGCGTGCTCAGATCCATTAGAGAAATAATTCAGCATAAAATACCTATAATATAAATAGAACGGTATTTGAAGGTGTTTAATATGGAGCGACCTAATGTCAAATAAAAGATGTACGAGTATTGTTTTTAAAAGAAACATACCTCTTACACTAATTGTGTAGTAAAGTGTTATTAAATACAAAAGCTAAGTTTTTAGCGCCCCGTTTTACTACCTGCCCAGGCTATACACATTTGTAGGTCTGCTAATAGCACTAATGAGTTGAATTTAGAAGAGGTGTATCCGCATTCAAGTGAAGGGAAATGGGGAAACCATTTTGGAAAAGCAAACCTCAGTACACCCGAATGAGATTTTAACACCAATCTTCTTGTCATTGAAAGCCTATCTAGTATAATACGAGTGTGGTACCTTAAGCCATGTGGCCACCGAAGTGGGTCTAGTAATACATGTATGTAAGACTAAATGAATAGTTTATAAAACACTAATTGTGTGATCGCTATTGTAGTACAATAACAATATTACTTCAAGGGCTAGATTTTCGCTAAGCTTATAAGACAGAGTCCAATCTTGGACTAGGTGAATTACTTAGATATTATATTGATCGTATTTACAAAATAATTATATCTAAATTTCAAAATATGTATTATTAACCCTATACTATTCATTTAGGTAGCTCATGAAACAAATTGCCATCACACTCATACAAGGGATCGTTCGTTAGTTATTTAATTAACTATTTGAAGTACCCGGTGCTAATCTCCAGAAATGTTCTTCATTTAATGATTGTACGAGGAAGGTGGCATTAAACTTACCGTCTTTCTACCATCTGTGTCGCCACTGGCTCTTTTTGCGACCGGAGCGGATTTGAAATTATCGAAAATGTTAATCAAAGTTTTAAAACTTTGGTATTTGAGTTGCACATATTCTTGCACATGGACTACTAGCTATAAAATGTCATAGCTCTGTGTGATATATATATATATATATATACACTTTTTTTTTCCAGACACGAATACTGATTTTTTCCAATATATATTATCCTGAATCTATTTATAGCATACCCACTTAAAATATATTCAATTGCTAGCTTTATTTTAAAATTAGTATATAAAATAATTAGATTATTTTATTTTATTTTAATTCCTCAACAATGATTTACTTATTTGTCAGTCTGTGATAAATTCCTCCGTCATCTGTGATGTTGGTTGTAGACAACTCATCCTACACAGCTGCTGTGCGGGTGGCGGACACATGGTGTCACGTCTATTTGGTCACCGCATGTGTTACAAGGAGAGTTACGACTTTTCTTATTTTAAGAACCTTTTATTTTATATATCCTTAAGAGCTCTAACTAATCTGGCAATTCCATATTGAAAAGTAAAAAATCCTGAGGGTAAAGAAGAGACAATATCGCTTGAAAGAAGGGCAACTTTTAAATCATTTTGAACGTTTGTACAAGTTTAAAAAAATTAAAATTATTAATGTGAGAAATTGTTTACTATCTATAAAGAAGGGATTCTAGTTGATAATCAAATCCATAACTAAAAGTGTTTTATTTTATCTTAGAAAGATGAGTAATCAATCTCTTCATTCTGGAAAGGGAGAAAATCAATTATATCAATGAATATATGTCTTCATATTAGAAACACTAATTGTGACTCATTAATAATATTTACAGAAAATTAAGTGAAGTATCAAAGTATTTGTTTATGTTAAAATAATTATAAAATACGCTTAATAAGTATTAGTGAAATTGTGTTAAGGTTACACAAACAGAAAACAATATATATATATATTAGTAAAACCCCTCGTAAATTATAAATAACTCTGACGTTTTCCTTGATTTTGAACAAATAAAGTGAGACTAACTAATTAAAAAATGGATATACAAAATAAAGAAAAAATATATATTTAAAATCTTAGCACGATCCTTAAGACAATGATACCCAAAAATGTATTAAATTGATTTTCATAATTTTTTT
>CABFVX010009403.1:0-18617 GCA_902151425.1 Timema shepardi
CGGACTAGACGTCAAGCTCGTCTAATTATGATGATGAGACTCATGTCAGTGGGCACGCGGACTAGACGTCAAGCTCGTCTAATTATTATGATGAGACTCATGTCAGTGGGCACGCGGACTAGACGTGAAGCTCGTCTGATTATGATGATGAGACTCATGTCAGTGGACACGCGGACTAGACGTCAAGCTCGTCTAATTTGGTTTGTGGGGCTGACGAGGAGGTCCGAGCTATAATCACGGCTGGGGTATACTGAGAGTGTCTTTACTTGAAGGTTTTCCCACTCTCCCTCTACACAAATGAGGATACATTTCCTCTAATCCATACCTTCTCCATCCCTACCCCATTAGAGTCAGATAACACGGAAGGGTAAAAATAGCTGTTGATTGATAATAAATTAAAAGTCATGTTCATTTGTCCTGTTTTGTTTTTTCTATCACGTCTTACCACCGTCTGGACTATACACATTTTGTTTACTAGTTCAGTAGAGATGAGAAAGGTAAACTGTAGAGGAAATCAACCCTAATTTGCGTAGAGAGAGGGTGTGAAAATATGTAGAAAAGCCACCCGAAATACACCCAACCAGGATTCTAGCCCTTAGCTCCTAGTCACCGGCAAACCAGATTGGGAGATATGCTCAACATTAAGTATTTGTACTTGTATGCACTAAACATAACTATCACGTTATCTTGACATTACATAATCTAATGGCGGTGTGACCTTCAGATAAAGTCGGATCATGGAGATAGTTTTGAACAACTCGAACAATCTTCTCTATATTATGTTAGTGTTTGCAGTGATTCACACATTTACAAAGCGCATGTAACATGCAAGCAAGTTCTAGCTCGACGAGACGATGGCATTCAATGAACAATCACCTTTGAAAGTCTCTGGGCAATGAGTGCTAGAATATTGTTTGGGCAAAGATTGCTTGAAGAAAATATTATTCAAGCAAAAAATGCTCTAAGAAAATATTATTCTGGCAAATATTGTTCTAAGAAAATATTATTCTGGAAAATATTGTTCTAAGAAAATATTATTCTGGCAAATATTGTTCTAAGAAATTATTTTTCGGGAAAATATTGCTATAAGAAAATATTATTCAGGCAAAAAATGCTATAAGAAAATATTATTCAGGCAAAAAATGCTCTAAGAAAATATTATTCTGGCAAATATTGTTCTAAGAAAATATTATTCTGGCAAATATTGTTCTAAGAAAATATTATTCTGGCAAATATTGTTCTAAGAAATTATTTTTCGGGAAAATATTGCTATAAGAAAATATTATTTGGGTAAAGACAGCTTTAAGAAAATATTGTTTGGGCAACAATTGCTCAGAGAGAATATTGTTAGGGCAATTAATGTTCA
Source organism: Timema shepardi (assembly GCA_902151425.1). Taxonomy (NCBI): domain Eukaryota; kingdom Metazoa; phylum Arthropoda; class Insecta; order Phasmatodea; family Timematidae; genus Timema; species Timema shepardi. The sequence goes on from CABFVX010009403.1 coordinate 1,367, forward strand.
AAGGAAATATTTTTTGGGCCATGAATGCTAGAGGAAAACATATTTTGGGAAATGAGTGTTCAGAGATAATATTATTTGTAGAAACAATTGGTTTCTGAAGTCATTTCTCTCTGAATAACCATTTGTTTGACAAGGATACAGCCATGTTGAGGATCACTTTGTTTCTCAAGTAGTGAATATTCCCACACCTAATATTTTCGTTGATCGTGAGATTATTTTAGGGTGTTCAATGTTCTATCGACACGTAAACATAATAAGGCAACGCTTACGCAAATAGGTAGGTTACACTCCATTTCAACGTGTGATTGCAATAACAATATATGCAAACGGATTTTAAATCATAATACGTATATCAGTTTTAAGCAAAGCCGTTGATAAAATGGTGGTGAGATGTATCAAGTCTTAACTTAACTTGATATTTACTTAGGAAACTCAAATATTGCTATTTTCTTTCCAGCAAACCGTTTTGATTCCATCTTATCAAAAGGTAACCCTATTCTAAACATTAATATGTAGTCTGGTTTTCGTATTTTGAACAACAAATTGTTTAAAGATAAGTTAATAATGGCACACTAGTATAAAATGTATTAGATAAATTTTCTGGTTGAATTAAAATTCTCCCTTGTAATTTGTTGCTATCGGTGTAAGAATTATGAGCTAACTCTCCACTGCTTGTTAGAGAATAACCTCTTCTTATATTGCTTCAATAGTAACGGTTACAGAAAAACTGATCTGTCAAAGTGTCCCTAACTTTAATCGAACCCATTACTTCTGGTTAAGAGTTCTCTCCAATATTTGATCAATTAAATATGATAGTATTCAGCATGATGTTTACTTTATGAATCGTTTATCATTTCCATAACATGTAACATTAATAATAATAATATTAGCGCCACGTCTTACTACTCGTTCGGGTTATACGCTTTAAGTACTAATTACGCTAATGGTTTAGGAATTGGGAAGGTTGAATTAGAGGAAGTGAACCCGCATTTGCGTGGAGGGAGAGTGGAAACCCGTTTAAGAAAAACCTCCCCCAGTTCACCCGACTGAGATTCGAACCTCGATCTCCCCGTCCTCAGTAGTCGAGCTCAACACGACTAGCGCGTTAGCCAACTAAGTCACCGAGGCGGGTAACATGTAACATTGAACCGTAAACAATTTTAATTGAAATATTTCAGGAAAGAACTGATCAGTAATTTTGAATATAGTGGGGATTCCGGTATGGATTAATATAACTTATAATCAGAGAACATAAAAGGAGCAGTATTAAACTTTTAGCATATTTGGTTTAAAAATATGATTGTGTAATATTTTAATGTTAATAGTTAAATAACAAAGCTTTTGTAACAAATTAAAAAGGTATGATTATATTTTAATCATCCTCCATAAAATTATACATTTATTAAGCAAAGCGCATTTGATAGTTGAGTTTAAACCAATTATAGGGTCCATGGTTGTCTTCAGCCACTGAGAGCAAATAGGCATTGTCTGACGAAACTCTGTATCGACACAACTTACAGGTTAGCTATCATATTGTCTGTGACAATGCATGCTGCTGTATCACGTTGACGTCAACCCTGCTTTCTATCTATTTTAATAAAATAAAGCCTATATATATAACCTGGTCGGGTAGTATGACATATCTACAACACGCAGTGGTCTGTAATTTAATAATCAATAGCCCCTGCGCATGAACATGTGTTCCTAGAAGATTTTTTAAATTTTGATTAGATTTGTTTTTATCCCGTTTACCCTCTTGGCGCCTTTTTAACCTTGCCCTTTTGCCCATTTTACACATTTCACCTTTTATATCTCTTTTAACGTTAATACCTTTTTTTAAAATCAAAATTGCTTTTTGCCCTATTTACCCTCTTTGTCCTTTTAATATCTTACAATGTTTGCCCTTTTGACCTTCAAATCCTTATAGTTCTATTTAATAATTTTACTTACACTTTTTACTATTTAAATATATTACTTTTTGGCCTAATTTCCCTCTTTATTCACTTTTTACACCTTTTTGACATTTTTACCCAAAAATGTTTCATCGTGTAAAAAGTGTATTAAGTTCAAAAAGGGCCAACAAGCTTAAAAAGTAAATCTAATAAAACAAGTTTTTAAAGATGAAAAGGGTAAGTAAGAAGAGTGAAAAGTTGAAATAGGATTATTAGCTATAAAGGTCAAAAAGGATTAAAATAACTAAGAGGGTGAAAAGCGCGATAAAGGGAAAAGGGTAAAGAATTTTTTTAAAATAGGGCACTAAGGGAAACATGTCAAAGAAGGTAAAGGAGGTAAAAAGTAAAAGATACCAAAGTGGCAAAAGGTGTAAAAAGGAAAAGGTTTAAATGGGTAAAAAGATTAAAATTTGTAAAAAGATTAAAATGGATAAAAAGTTCCAAAGGGCAAAAAAGGTAAACGGGATAAAAAGGGTAAAATTATGCTAAAATATTTTTGAGTGGATTACTTTCTAACCTTTTAACCTTTTATTGCTCCTTTTGAACTGCTTACACCTTTTTAACATTTTACCCTAAAATAATAACCTTTAGCCCTTTTTACCATACTGCCGTTTTTTCCCTTAAAGCCACTTTTTACCCTTTAAGAAAATAGATTAGATCTACTTTTTATCCTTTTTTGCTCCTTTTTACTCTTTCTACCATAAAATATTTCTTCCGCACAAAGACGGGTATTTCATAATAGTCCAAGGAAAAACACAATCCTCCTAACCATAGATGAAGGGGGGAGGGGTTATGCGGTTCAAACCCCTCTAAATTTTCTTAAGTTTTTATTGAGAAGCTTAAAGATGGCCTTGTATTAAACTTCAAGTTAGGCATACTTGTAGACTATAGAGGCATTCACTTTACAAAAATATTTCAGGGAAGGACCATTCAAAATAGATTGTAGAGACATTTATTTTTCAAAATGTTTCCAGACGAATGTTACTCTAAATGGCTTCTTAAGGCAACACATTTTTGAAAGAAATATCCGCAAATGGCTACTAGAGGCATATAAAAAAAATTAATCCAAAAGAGGACCTCTATACTTATCTTCTAAAAGCATTTAAAAAAATGTAATGTGTTGAGGAAAGACCACTTTCAGTATCTTCTAAAGGCATCTAATTAAAAAAGTATTCTGGGTAAGGACCTTTTCAAATATATTCTAGGGAATTTAGTTAGTAAAAAAAATGGTGAGAAATTCTTAAAATATTTTAGAAGCACCAAAATTTTCAAAAATTTGCCGATGAAGTACTAGGTACTTAAATAGCCTCTAGGAGTTTCAGAATTTCAAAAAAAATCTTGGGAGCACTAGAGTATAATTTTCAAAAAGCCTTCAAACAAGGATCCATATAAATAGCTTCAGGAGCATCCAATTTTCTAACATTAACTGGGGGAAACGAGTTTAGAAAGTCCCTAATATTTTTTTTTTGTTACTTGACCCCTCTTACACATAAAAAAAATTCTACCGTATTAAATAACAATGTTCTTATTTCTTATGAATTATCATGTCATGGGCTTGCGATTTGGAACCCCCCATTACCCCAAATTAAATAGTTCCTACGCCAATGCTCCTAACAAGTCCTGTGTGACCATCGCAAGGTCTTGCTTGTGACACAAGTCGAGTGTTACGTCATTTCGTGCACAAGGGACAGGCGAGAGAGGTTAATAGTATATTATTTGTTGTATCACTAATCACTTGGAGCGGGGCCCGGTAATTACTTGCGGCTATTACACTGCTGATAGGCATGGTCTGTTGTGCAGTAAAGAAGTAATGAGCGGGCACAGATAACAGAGGTCAAGCAACTAGAGGTATGGTAGTCCTGTTCCCAGAAGATCATCTCATAGCTTATTTGTCAACTCACTACAACCTCAAAGCCGTGGGAAATAACTTTTTAGAAGGTCACCAAAAATACTGGCCATCACTAGCGAAAAGTTATTATATCTATTTTAAAACTGTTAACAGAGACAACTGCAGAATACATGTATTGGAGTACACATACCTGGGAGAAGATTTGATTTTGTAACTTTGTGAATACATTTCTATGGCCATAGCAATCCGGCTATAGAATTAAGCTTATTAAGATCCAATTTTCATAGGAAGCCCATTATTTTAAAACTGGAAATCCATGTTGCCACAACGGCATGAATGAAAATATTACAAACTAATATAGACATTAATTTAATAGTTCTATCCAGTCCACTTCCTTACACTTTATCCCTATTTTGAACTAGTTCTATCCAGTCAACCTCACTACACCCTATCCCCATCTTGAACTAGTTATATCCAGTTCACCTAATTACACCCTATCACATCTTGAACTAGTTCTATCCAGTTCACCTCATTACACCCTATCACATCTTGAGCTAGTTCTATCCAGTCCCCCTCATTACACCCTATCCCTATCTTGAGGTAGTTATATCCAGTTCACCTCATTACACCCTATCCCTATCTTGAGCTAGTTCTATCCAAGTCCACCTCATTACACCCTATCTCTATATTGAGCTAGTTCTATCCAGTCCACCTTTACACCCTATCTCTATCTTGAGCTAGTTCTATCCAGTCCACCTCATTACACCCTATCACATCTTGAGCTAGTTCTATCCAATCCACCTCATTACACCCTATCCCTATCTTGAGGTAGTTATATCCAGTTCACCTCATTACACCCTATCCCTATCTTGAGCTAGTTCTATCCAAGTCCACCTCATTACACCCTATCTCTATATTGAGCTAGTTCTATCCAGTCCACCTTTTACACCATATCCCTATCTTGAGCTAGTTCTATCCAGTTCACCTCATTACACCCTATCACATCTTGAGCTAGTTCTATCCAGTCCACCTCATTACACCCTATCCCTATCTTGAGGTAGTTATATCCAGTTCACCTTATTACACCCTATCCCTATCTTGAGCTAGTTCTATCCAGTCCACCTCATTACACCCTATCTCTATATTGAGCTAGTTCTATCCAGTCACACCTCATTACACCCTATCTCCCTCAGTTCAATCATAATATTACTCTCACATCTGAGCCTAGATCTTCCTGACGGTCTCAATACCAAGAATACTGCTCTAGATTCTCCCATTCGCGCTGCATGTCCTGCACACCGTAACCTGCGAAATTTTACTACCCTAACAATGTTTGGAGATGAGTACAAGGTATGTATTTCATCATTAAGTAACTTCTGCCACTTTCCACCATCTCCTTCCCTTTTTGACCGAATATATTCATAAGCACGTTGTTTTCAAACACTCAGACAACAACATCCACACACTTTTCCACCGGGGGGAGGTGAGGGGGAAGTAAGTTATTTAACGTCCTTCTACCATGTACTGTCGGGAAGGAGAAAGTAAGTTTAGCAGAGGTTCGGCTCAAGATAGAGCCAGCTGGGTGGCACTCGATAGCGTGGTAGAGATGTCAAGATAGAACCAGCTGGGTGGCACTCGCTAACGTGGTAGAGATGTCAAGATAGAGTCAGCTGGGTGGCACTCGCTAGTGTGGTAGAGATGTCAAGATAGATCCAGCTGGGTGGCACTCGCTAGAGTGGTAGATATGTCAAGAATAGTCAGCTGGGTGGCACTCGCTAGCGTGGTAGAGATGTCAAGATAGAGTCAGCTGGGTGGCACTCGCTAGTGTCGTAGAGATGTCAAGGTAGATCTAGCTGGGTGGCACTCGCTAACGTGGTAGAGATGTCAAGATAGAGTCAGCTGGGTGGCACTAGCTAGCGTGGTAGAGATGTCAAGATAGAGCCAGCTGGGTGGCACTCACTAGCGTGGTATATATGTCAAGATAGAGCCAGCTGGGTGGCACTCGCTAGTGTGGCAGAGATGACAAGATAGAGCCAGCTGGGTGGCACTCGCTAGCGTGGTAGAGATGACAAGATAGAGCCAGCTGGGTGGCACTCGCTAGTGTGGTAGATATGTCGAGATAGAGCCAGCTGGGTGGCACTTGCTAGTGTGGCAGAGATGACAATATAGAGCCAGTTGGGTGGCACTCGCTAGCGTGGTAGAGATGTCAAGATAGAGCCAGCTGGGTGGCACTCGCTAGAGTGGTAGATATGTCAAGATAGATCCAACTGGGTGGCACTCGCTAGCGTGGTAGAGATGACAAGATAGATCCAGCTGGGTGGCACTTGCTAGTGTGGTAGATATGTCAAGATAGATCCAGCTGGGTGGCACTCGTTAGAGTGGTAGATATGTCAAGATAGAGCCAGCTGGGTGGCACTCGCTAGCGTGGTAGATATGTCAAGATAGATCCAGCTGGGTGGCACTCGCTAGCGTGGTAGATATGTCAAGATAGAGCCAGCTGGGTGGCACTCGCTAGTGTGGTAGATATGTCAAGATAGAGCCAGCTGGGTGGCACTCGCTAGTGTGGTAGAGATGTCAAGATAGAGCCAGCTGGGTGGCACTCGCTAGTGTGGTAGAGATGTCAAGATAGAGCCAGCCGGGTGGCACTCGCTAGAGTGGTAGATATGTCAAGATAGACCCAGCTGGGTGGCACTCGCTAGAGTGATAGATATGTCAAGATAGAGCTAGCTGGGTGGCACTCGCTAGAGTGGTAGATATGTCAAGATAGAGCCAACTGGGTGGCACTCGCTAGCGTGGTATAGATGTCAAGATAAACCCAGCTGGGTGGCACTCGCTAGCGTGGTAGAGATGTCAAGATAGACCCAGCAGGGTGGCACTCGCTAGCGTAGTATAGATGTCAAGATAGATCCAGCTGGGTGGCACTCGCTAGAGTGGTAGATATGTCAAGATAGACACCAGCTGGGTGGCACTCGCTAGCGTAGTATAGATGTCAAGATAGAGCCAGCTGGGTGGCACTCGCTAGTGTGGTAGAGATGTCAAGATAGAGCCAGCTGGGTGGCACTCGCTAGCGTAGTATAGATGTCAAGATAGAGCCAGCTGGGTGGCACTCGCTAGAGTGGTAGATATGTCAAGATAGACCCAGCTGGGTGGCACTCGCTAGAGTGGTAGATATGTCAAGATAGACCCAGCTGGGTGGCACTCGCTAGCGTGGTAGAGATGTCAAGATAGACCCAGCTGGGTGGCACTCGCTAGTGTGGTAGAGATGAATGGTATAATTTTGAGGCATATTCGTGAAGGAAGAGTGGATAGCTGTTCAGAGAAAACAGCACCCTCAATCCACGCATACTTCTCCCACCGGCAAACCAGACTAAGTAATACTGCCCACCAGCACGGATATTAAATTGTTGTCATAGTCCTCCGTTTGCACCAAGAGATATTAAATTACAATAATAAATGCATATCTTTAAGTTAATTTTTAAACTTATAGAACTTTTAAATTAGGGTAACTAGTAATTGTATCTTTTGTTTTTCGTAGTTAAAAAAGGAAAATTTCTGGTAAATTTTCGAATAGAAAATATCAAAGGATAGAATCCTTAGTAAAGGGGGAAATAATGAAAAGGCCTTTACAATAGTGGAATAATAAAATATCTTATCTAGAGCTGACCGGGAAACTCCCATATATTTTCATCGTCGTTCTATTTTGATAGTAGTAAACTTCTACAGAACATATTAAGGAAAAAAATCCCATCTCAATTCTTTAGTTATTCTTTTCCCCTGAAAAAAAATGTAGATCATAAAATGCAAATGAATAGAGAAATGTGGCAGTATTCACAGTCCAATTTCGATTGGAAGGTTTTTTTAAAACATACAAACTTTTTTCAGGCAACAATGATAGAATGTTATTATATCATTAGTACTATTTTATAGGTATTGATAATATCTATTAAAAGTGACACATGCAGATAACATGACTTGACGTATGAATAAGTGAAAGAAGTACTTGAAATTTTTTTAAATTCTCATGAAAGTTGGACTTTAGATGGCCGTATTTAGTGTGAACATATAAAGAAAGTACAGTTCTAGTAATGTTATTTTATTCGTGTGTCTGTGTAAACAAAGTACAGTTCTAGTAATGTTATTTTACTCGTGTGTCTGTGTAAACAAAGTACAGTTCTACTAATGTTATTTTACTCGTGTGTCTGTGTAAACAAAGTACAGTTCTAGTAATGTTATTTTACTCGTGTGTCTGTGTAAACAAAGTACAGTTCTAGTAATAAGAGTTTTTTTATTGATTGGATTAGAAAATATTGCATATACATTAGAAGATCATAATCTAAATTAGTTTATGAATTTGAAAATATATTGACTATTGTATTCTGTAGATGGGTAAAGTGTATTTATTAGCGTACATTTGTGGCAAAAAGCTATTCTGCCAATAGGTAAAATATCTCAACTAAAAAGGCATAAAGAGTGTGTATTTTAAGGACATGCGTCAGTGGCTTATTTGCATGAATAAAACTAGGAAAATCAATTATGGGGAAAAAAAATGTAGTTTACCCAATCCGGTTTTCGAACACGGTCTCTCGGGCCAGATAGCAGAGGGAGCCACGCTAACACTCACATAGCCCTGTCACCGGTAACTTACTTGCGACTTAAATAAGACTTTATTCAAAATAGTTTTACTGATAAACTGTTGGAGGTATCGTTACAAATGTTACCGACATTACATTTTACATTTAAGTGAATAGAAGATAAAATATTTGTCAACATGCTGTCTAGTAAATAATGTTAATGTTTTATGTTGTTCGCTGCGGGTTGTAATAAGTGCATACAGTTCATGTTAACATACCACATAATATTCGGCTCGAGCAATCCTTGTCCACAACAATCCCTACTTTTCAAATGGAAGTTTTAACAAACGTGTTATTTAAAGGCTTCATTCAAAGCATTTCGAGAAGGGTGATTTAGAGGAAATGAAACAGCGTTAGCGTGTATCCGCTATGGATTCCAACCTCTACCTCTCAATCAACGAAGCTCTTGTACAATACGAGACTAAGGGGCGTAATTAGACAAGCTGTGGCTTTTTTTAAGCACCGCGTCTTACCACCAATTCGAGTTGTACGATTATGTAATAATTACACTAATGGTTTTAGGGACTAAGAATGTTATATTTAGATGACGTGTACCCACATTTGCGCGGAGGGAGAGTGGAAAACCATTTTGAAAAAACTCCCTTAGTACACTCGGCCGAGATTCGAACTCGATCTCCCCGTCATCGGCAGTCTAGTATACTGCAAGAGTAGCGCGTTAGACCACGCGGCCACCGAAGCGGGTGATATATTGCTAATCATTTGGTGCGTTTAGGTTAAATATTGACAAAACCTCTAGCAGTAGGCCACCACGAGCTTGATGTTTACTGGAATGAACACACAACTATTGGCTATCACTATGCATACACAGACTTGTGAACATAGTTTGTAAGTGGAAACTTTCCTCCATGAAAAGTCCAAAAATCTAAATATTTTGGTTGAGCACTTAAGACATAAATACCCCGGGAAACGAAAGTAAACTGGTATAGGAGTGGAGGATAGATATTTGTGAATCGAATGTCATTTAATAGGGAAGGGGTAGGGGAAGCACGTGACCCCCGGGGCTTTATCAAAAATAAACAACAATTAGTCCGGAATTTGATAGATATCGCCCTGGCAAACAAACTTAGGCATCGTGTTCTAAAGTGTAACTGGATGACCTGTGACCGATGAGCTCTGACCCGCAAGGGTGCCGGGATACAAAGGTTTCTAGACCGATTAGCCCCTTCCGGCAGTGGGGTCTCCAGAATCAAGAGGTGTGTAACGGTGACGCCGTGACGCCATCTTGTTTCCCAGATAATAGTGCTCGGGCGCAATGCTAGCATACATAACATGTGCCTTTCAAAAGTTCCACAGCTTCGGACGGTTATTCCAACGGTTGTTTCCCATGGCCGAGTGGCTACATGCACGGCCCACGCAAGCTATCCGTGCAACCCTGTCAATACCGAAAAATCACCCCCTCCCCCAAAAACAAATAGTATCAAGCTGTTGTAGCTTATGCTTTGAAAACATTTTTTTGAGGAATGTTGTTATTTTATTTCTTCTATCTTGTTATTTGGATTTAAAAAAATGACAACTTACACCAATAGCTAATTTTTCGGAATAAAATGTTTATTTACATTATTTATTAAACTACTTTATATTATCTTAAAAGTGCCATGTCTTTCTTTGCTTTAAGTAAAAGTTTGGATTAAATCGGCAAGATATATAAATTCTAAAATGCCATTCTCTATCGAGATTATTGCCAAAGATGTTAGACGTTCTCGAGTCATAGTTAAGCTATGTAATCATATTTTACTTTTTAATAAACGAATATGATATATGAATGTCAATTAAATAAATTTAAATTTTTCGTTCGAAAACCTAAGCTTAAACCCCTTAAAATATGATATAGTCTAACAATAATATTGTTTATTAATAAATTGTTTCACTGCACAAAATAAAAGCAATTAGTATGAAACTAGAAGACTTCAACGTAATATATTCACCTTGTTTAAATTCCAGCTAAAATACAAGATTAATCAGGGAGAGCTTGAGATGATGATAAGTACAAACAGGGAGAACTTGCGCGAGCTCTATTCCATCCATAACTATTCAATTTATGTTCAACTTTTCAATACATTAAAATCAGTTCAACTTAAAATTAAAACTAATAGATCACACGACACCTCTTGACATCAAAGAGTAATATTTGGCAAAAGTTCAACTGAAAGCGGCGAGTTTCTTCAGAGTAAAGGTAACGGGACAACAACATGATCACACCTATGTCGACAGAGAATGCCGCTTGGCTGGTGCGCAGAGAGCTCGTAGTGCACTCTTTGTCTACCTCTATGTTTAGAACCATCTTCTCTGAGTTTTTCACGAACCGCAGGAGTGACAACAGAAAGCTCGTAGTGCACTCTTTGTATACCTCTATGTTTAGAAGCACAGGAGTGACAACAGAAAGCTCGTAGTGCACTCTTTGTATACCTCTATGTTTAGAACCATCTTCTCTGAGTTTTTCACGAACCACAGGAGTGACAACAGAAAGCTCGTAGTGCACTCTTTGTATACCTCTATGTTTAGAACCATCTTCTCTGAGTTTTTCACGAACCACAGGAGTGACAACAGAAAGCTCGTAGTGCACTCTTTGTATACCTCTATGTTTAGAACCATCTTCTCTGAGTTTTTCACGAACCGCAGGAGTGACAACAGAAAGCTCGTAGTGCACTCTTTGTCTACCTCTATGTTTAGAACCATCTTCTCTGAGTTGTCCACGAACCACAGGAGTGACAACAGAAAGCTCGTAGTGCTCTCTTTGTCTACCTCTATGTTTAGAAGCATCTTCTCTGAGTTGTTCACGAAACACAGGAGTGACAATAACAAGGAGCCACAAGATTCGATTGCACACATATACTTTTATATATGTATATCTATTTACTAGACATATATCGTTTTAAATCACGCAAATTCTGTGGTTCTTTTCAAATTATATTTAATGTTAGAAATGTGGATGCTTCTAGAAGCTATTTGGAGTGGTCCGAATTGGAAAGTTTTTGATAATTATACTCTTTCGAAAGTTATTTATAATGGAATTTCTCCCGGAATTTATTTGAGATTCGTAAAGGCCATTTAGCATAGTCCAACAGCAAAGTGGATGTTTATAAAAGCTATTTTAAGTAGTGTTCAACCAGATTATCTATCTATAAATTAAATTCCCTATAAGCTTTTTAAAGTGCTCATCTCTCATAACCGTGTTGATAGTTCTTGGAAGCTATTTAGAGAGTTATTACCCTGATTTGTTTTTAGAAAATTAGATGCCTCTCCTAAAAGCTAACTGAACTAGTTTTCCCCAAGCGATTGTTTTAAAATTTGATGCCCTTAGAAGTTATTTAGAACTATCCTCACCTGGATTTTTTTTTCAATTAGATACCTTTATAAGATAATGAAAGTGATCTTCCCAAGACAGAATGAAAATTTAAATGCTTTTAGAAACTAATTGGAATGATGCCCGATGTGATTTTAAAAATATATTATATGCTTATAGATAGTAATAGAAACTATAAGGAAAGGTTTTTTTTAAATTGGATACCTCTATAAATAATTTAGAGTGATATTCGCAAGATCTTTTTTTTTATTGAATGCCTCTAGAAGCTATCACCCAACATAAATAAACCTACTAACTTTTATATAAAAACTGAGACTATGACAGACCCTGGGTAAAGCAGAAATATAAAAGTGTACATTTGGATTGGTTTGTTTATTTAGTTTTTGTTGTATTTGTATGTATGTTGCAGTGTTTACATCTGAAACTGTTCGTTATTTAAGTTTAGTATAGTGTTTGTTTATAAAATATGTGTCTTATTACCTTGTTTATCTCACTTATTGTTAATATTATACAGACTCACTCATCGTGTAAATGTGTAGTACTCAACTAAATAAATATGTAAAAGTGTTAATGCACACAAAATACTGCACACACTAATGTTTATAAAGATATAATTATTTAACAACTATAGTTGGTAGCATAGTAAATTTAACAGAGCACAGTGACCTAAAAAATAATTCATGGTCATTTGTGAAGATATCGTCAACTAAATACGGTGTGTACTACCAGTAATTAAATGAGAGATTGGTTTTAATTAGTGATCGCTGATTGTTCAAACAAACGATTAAAATAAATATTAATTAGTTATTAAAAAGGCTTCAATCCTTTGTTTAGTTAAATTCCGGCTCAAAATATTAAATTATTCACTTTGATGTATTTTTACCAAAAATGTGCACACAGACTAAGGCGATAATAGGGTTGCCTGTATGGATCGCGTAGCGGACTCTGATCCGGAGGCCGGGGTTTAATCCCAACCAGGCGCATTATGGGTATTCACCCCCACCCCTCCATCCCCCATATCCTCGTACAGAGAAGATGAGTCTATATTTTATTTTCAATGATGAATTATTGCTATCCGTACTAATTGAAAATAACAACGGTTAGAACCAGAAGAGTGGAGTTTATAATATATGCACCCGCATTGAAACAGAAATAGACTTTTACTAGTAACAAGTCAATTTTGTGTTAGTATTATCGTCAAATCGAATTAAGGTGGGATTGAAAGGAACGCGAGAAAAGATAAGTGATTTTTTTTCATTTTTCATAGCAAACCATTTATTCGCAAATTTATACACATGTTGGTATCAACAGTTGTTAAATATCTGTAATGAGCATATCAACATTTTATTAACGCCTTTTAAAATGGAAAGAAACGTTATCAAATTCCAGGACACACTTGACAGATATTCAACAACTGTTGAGGTCAACAGTGTAAACAATTAAACTCCATGTTTTACTGGAGCGATATTTTATTCATTTTGCAGACAGACATTGATTGATATAAAAATTGCGTTAAGACGGGGAGGGGGGGGGGATTACAGCGGGTCCAGACTTGCCCCCCACACCCCCGCCCCTGGCGAACATGAAGCACAAATAAAATATTAAATAAAAAGAAATGATTCAGCAATGTAAATAACTAATTGTAAGGCTTTAGGCTATACTGTCTAGTCATTTTGTTAAAAAGTATGAGTCCTATACATACGAGTAATGGACTGGATTGCCAATTGACTTGTAATGGACTGGATTGCCAATTGACTTGTAATGGACTGGATTGCCAATTGACTTGTAATGGACTGGATTGCCAATTGACTTGTAATGAGTGGATTGCCAAATAACTAGTAATGGACTGGATTGCCAACTGACTTGTAATGGACTGGATTGCCAATTGACTTGTAATGAGTGGATTGCCAAATGACTTGTAATGGACTGGATTGCCAACTGACTTGTAATGGACTGGATTGCCAACTGACTTGTAACGTCTTCACTTTGGACTTCCCCTAAGAAGAATGTCTGCGCACGCGCCTGCTGAGAAGCGTTGCCGATGTTTAGAAATCCTACATTATTTATAAAATGTTTTGATATTTTTCAATATTATTTTAAACAAAATGTAGGCGAAAGTTAAAAAGGTGATACAGTTTACATAAAACTAAATAAAACAATCCTGCGTTACCTCAAAATGTTCTGTTGTGACCTTATCCAAGAATGGCTTTATTTAATAGAGGAAGGCTAGATCTAGGTTTCTAAGATTTAAGCTCAGAATAACTAAATTTCGCGTAAAGCGTCGGGTTTTTTTCTACTTAAGATTAATGTTTTTAACTAGTTAAGAACAGGCTGATAATTTTCGCCTAAATTAAATTGAAAAGTATATTTTAAAATATCAAACAACTTCTTGAAAGTTGGTGTATTTCTCAACGCCTGGCACGCCCTCCCGCGTAACACCCCTGACTCGCTTCCCCCACACCCCCACCTCAAGAGGTGTGTTCCAACACTTTGGAAACATTCTTGCGCAAGAGAGCTCTTAGTACGAGCCCACTATCACTTTAAATTAGAAAATGGCAATCTTTCGTAACAAATGAACTAAATGACTAACATAATGGTATTATTTCTACAGATCATATATATTTAATTTATGCGTTGCTCCAAATGTGTTTTATCAATTTCCTGAATAAAACAACTCCAGACGATTGAGGGTAGGCAAAGATTTAGAAGTTTATTTTGTCGCTAAGTAGGCCTACTTTGCTTTACGCCTCAGACTAGACTTGAATTTTAATATTTTCTCTCTCTTCATAATGTGCACATCCATTACAAGCCTGTTCATTTTATTACGTTTAATATCATAGGTTTGTTGTATTTGTATTATTAATGTTACCATTGTCTAAGCAAAGTATATAATGTTAGTACAACTACTTACTATACGAGGAGTACACAATGAAATATTTATAATATTAATATTATTAATATTCATGTTGTACAGCTTATATATATGTATGTATAATTATAATAAATTTAACCCCATACATTAGATATTTTACCTAAACAAGGGTATCAACAAATATCAAGTTTGACCCCTTATAGCTCGTGAACTGTAATTATTTAAAATAATCGAATCACTATTTATAGCTTATAAAAATAACTAAACACGTCTTGTTAAAAATGTGCAGTAAATATTTTACTGTCGAATGACCTTAAACCAGAAAGATAAAATAAGTAGCATGCAAACAAGGTGTATGCCTGCTGAAGGAATACTACCCGTGTCCAAAGTTTGGTCGAAATGATAACGAACACGCTACCTTTATTGTTTTCTCAAAACTTTGGCACGGCTCATAGTCAACATCGTGTGTTTATGTTGTAGTACCTTATTATAGTTTGTGCAATAGTGGTTTCAACTATTGAACACTGCGACCACTCTTGACCTGGTTAACATGTGTCGGGACAACCAACCACTATGTTCACAACATACAAACTCTCGGCTCATACATTTTATTTGAAATCGGACCAAATTGAATATTTATTTACACTGTATTATTCTTGGCCAACAATGAATATTGGTGACCTGGTGGTCTGGGCTTAAGATTTCAGACCTTTGTGCTGGGGTCCGGGGTTCAATCCTCGGTCCCGGCACAGATTTATCTGATCGCCAAACCCTTTCTTCACCTTTGACAAGACGAGTATTAATCACAACTTGTGAATATGTGGAATGCCAGGCCTCCACCGTGGTTCGGATCCCACGTTAAACTGTAGGTCCTCCATATCATCTCACAATCACCCTACCATTACCCATTAGCGTGTGTATAACCCGAACGGGTAGTAAGACATGGTGCTCATAGTAGTAATAATAATAATTAATATTTGTTTATGTTTCAAAATAGTCAGTTTCTTAATGACTGGTTTACAGGTCGGGGTTCGGAGCCGGGCTGGATGCACCGAGGGTGAATTTTCCTAGATGGTTTAACACTATGCCTCCACGCAGATGCGAGTATATTTCCTCTAAATGGCACCTTTCTCATCCGTAGCACGTTAGCGTAGTGCGACTAGCCCGATGAGGTGATGGTGATGGTGATGGTGATGGTGATAGACCAGACGTGAACCGGTGCGCTTGAAGCTTGTCAGCTCACTTTCTAAGTGCGAGTTGATTTGTTCACTCAATAACACTCAAATATTACTCAAGAAGAGCTAAGAATCAATATCTCAACGAGGTTACCGCCCCATGAGTCTGCCCTACCAACTTTCTTCAACACCAACACTTGCGATATTCAATCAAACTAATACTTAACCTAATGTTTCCATTTGTAAATGAGCTAACTTCACTGTCAGCTCGACACTGAGCTACTGCCGGCTACTCCCACGGGGTCAGCCCGCAAGCGAGCTATACCGGCCGTTGTATATTGGCGAAGATAGTGCCAAGTTCTGTAGATTGAGGGTATCATATGGTCAGCACCACAAACCCTTTGATCTCAGTTTTCTAAACCAGAGACGCTACTTTAAAAGAGGTCGGTTACACTAATTAATACTTTTAAGAAACAATATGCAATTTTATTTTTCTGCTGAGAAAACTTATAATAATTTGAATCGTTTGTGTTAGTGAAGACTCCTCGCCAATCTTTGATGAGTAGTCAATACAGCCTGTTTGTACGATTACCAGCTCTGGTTCTGTCCCTTGTCATTAAATAAGTTCATCCAAATGTACCGGGGCTGATGGGATCCCGGGCTTTTGTGGTAAAATTGTCCAGCCCGTCAAGTGGATTGCTCTCCGTAGCATGGAGAGATTTGCAGGGGGCGGGGGGTATGAAACTTACAAAACTTAGACCGATATTCGAGTATTCGTTGGCCTAGACTTAGATTTGAAAGTAAAATTTCAGATATGATAAATATGAATCTTGGCCAATTAAGATATTTAAAGATAAAAAACACATTTATGTTCAATTTTTGTCAATTTGTGTTAGCTAGCAGTGTCGTCGAGAGCCACTTAGGACCTGGGGCCACATTATTTTATCGGGCCTACTTTCCATTACTTTAATGCGCAACTTTTCAGACCCCTCACTATCCTAAAAAAAGAACTTCAAAGACTTCACTTTTCAGATATATCGTTATTTAAATAGAAAAAATAGTACAAAATTTCTAGCAACGATTTTAAGAAAATTATTCCAGAAATTTTTCCCAAAACAACTTATACAATTATGCTCGATAATTTTTCAGAAATATAACGAACATACACACATTTCCAACACATATTTTAAATTGAAAAGTTGTAGAAAAGATTTTTAAATAAAAGTCTTACCTTTTGATTCTTTTATATGTATGTTTTATTTCTCAAGTTCTCTCTTTTTAAATTTAACAATTTAGTTAAGACTTAACAACTTATAATACAACTGAGTCTGTAACGACTTACATTGTAATAACACTCACCAACTGGGACAGCCCGCTCTCACAAGGTCAACACGCACCACTAGCTCGACCACCGACCGCCGCTCTCGCAAAATACGACAAACTGACT
>CABFVX010009405.1:0-18613 GCA_902151425.1 Timema shepardi
AAAAAAAAACTTTAGGGGAGGAAGGGGGGAGGGGGGTATATTCAGACCCACTCACGAAAAAGGCTAAAAGTTAGTGATCAATTAGACAACTAATGAGATGAATTCATTTTTGAACATTGAACTAGGCCAAAATCCAATCTCTAAATCAAATCAGATTTCATTGTAACGAAGGCTTATGACATACTTTTAAGTCAGTATTCCGTATTTTATATATATATATATATATATATATATATATATATATTGTGTGTTGTGCGTTTGATATCTTTAATCGTTATATGTACGTACCCTGATTGTAGAAAATTATATTATATAGGGATTTTTTTTTTAAATTTTGTGTTTTGAGGTAGTATTTTCATGCTTTGAATAATTTTTAGAAATCATGTTGAATCGATGTTTTGTAGATTCATGAATGCTCAGACATAAGGATTTTCACACCACAGTTGTCAATTGACGAGCTAATGTAAGCTTCAAATGAACTTGGTACTTTATTTATTTACTGTTGTGGTTGTAAAATCCACATTCGCGGCGAATCACTGGACCTGAATTGGAAATATTTCTGTGAAAGCGAGTAGCTATTGCTTCTGAAGCAGGTATGTAATTACCGTTTATATTTTTGTGTATATTTTTGATAAATTAGAACTAATTTCGTAGCATTTTTATTCGTTATATTGGTCTTCATTATGACCAATTTTAGGTCAGCGAAAGTCAGGCCTTGTTTCAGCTCATAAATAAGTTTTGCTTCAAATCCGATCAAATTTAGCATAGGCATCCCCTTTTATTACTTTCAGAGTTATGACACTAAACCTATAACTATACCTTCAACAAAGTTCCAATATTAGGCGTTGAGACACCCCCCTCCCCCGTAACCCTTTTCCCACTAAGTCAATCAATGCTAATGTACTAAAGATCCAGGTCTACTCATTATTTTATTGCGTTTCTGAGCTCGTACGCGGGAATGCTTGAAAGCAGTTTCAGGCCAAGCTTGTCCCAAATACGTCTATTATTGCATGAAGCAATTTCGACAGGATTATTGCAATGAGTGGAAGGAGCACTTCCAAGATCTTGTCTCCTTTCTTCCCTCTCTTGATTCCCTCTCTCTCTCATTTTCTATTCTATCCTTTCCCCCAAGGGGAAGAGTACTATTTGTAATCTTCCCAGTCAAGTACTCTTCTCCAACTATAACGTTTGCTTATCATAATTAAGTAACCCATTACATACATACATTACGTGGTGAAAGAGATAGCTAATCACGCAGATAATGTGTCCTCCGTGAATCTGGTTGTTTCTGATGTTTTCACACGTAACATGACACCGTTATCAGGGATTAGGGTGAAATAACGGGGAAGAAGTGTTACGTTATTTTTTTTATGTATTAAAGGTAAGTTTCCATCGAGAAATGTGTTTACAGAAACAAAATTACTGTTTCTAAATACTATTTTGAGAAACAAAACTGAACCGGGCTTAAATAATTCTGTTTCTAAACATAGCTATATTTCTTAAGAGCGTGCATCACATGCCAATCAACTCTGTGATACAGTCGGTTAGAAATCGTAAATTTACGCGAACACTATTGCACGTGGATCATTTCTGATTAAAAATTAATAGAGAAAAAGAGCTAATAGAAGTTCCTAATACATAATATTATTGAAAATTAAATTATATCTGGATAAAAACTACATCGAAAACGCAGTTTTTGACTATTTTAGAACGGCTTCACAGTTAAAAAATGTGCCCAAATCTTCATTCTGTCATAGCAGGGACATACTGTAGTTATTAACAAGAAACTTTGTCGCTTACTTCCATCGTCACCGCGGGAAATTTCGGGTAATCATTCAATTACTAATGCATTGCACACATTTCTGGCATATTGAATGCATTTTCTTTTCCCTTTTACTCCCATACCTCGGGAACTGAATGATGAAGGCTCTTAAATGCTATGTTTGTATACATCTTACCTGGTGCATGCGTAGGCAGTGAACATGTGTTTGTTTAAGTACAGCATTTACAGTAGCGAATACGTTTACATTATTTGTATGACATTTTAGAAAACATTCTAATTAAATCTTTCGTAAGGAGTAAATGAATATAATAAGAGCCAATACTTAGATATTATATAGATACCTTGGCTTTTATTATATTATTTGTATGGTTTCACAATGAGTTTCGAATAGAACAGCGATTTATAAACTGTAGTATGCGTTGCTCCAGGAGAACATAACTTATTTAAAAAAGTAGGCGATATAGCACAATGTTTTATTGATCATAGAATATATTTTGATGACAATTCTAATAAATAAACTAACGTGATGTTAGAGACTTTTATAAGCCTTTCTTCCTCTCTCGTAGTTTTGTTTTAACTTACCACTGAAGTGTTAGTACAGTTTGGAAAATACCGTTTGTATCTTATAAGATAACGGGTATTGGTATCTTTTAAAAAAAATGGAAAAGTTTGGTTAGGTTATAGCCCCAGAAGTTGATTAGTAAAACTTGAAGAGACACTTGACCAAAAAAAAGTGATGATGATAGGCCTATTAATTATTAATGTCACCTTTCATTAAGGTATGTGAGGAAAAATATATTTGTGGAACTCGACGTTTATCAATCGATGACTATCTTGAACTCTCAAACAGTTAATTAAGGTGGGAGGGTAGGGAACTCTATAAAACGGCAGTATTTCGCTTTTTTTTTATAGCAAAACAATTTTTTATAAAAATAAACCAAATAATGTTATATTAGAATCATAGTTTAATTTTCTTCAAAAGGTCATGACAGTTATTGTACATCTGTCAAAAATTGTCCTATAATTAATTTTAATAAATGCTTTATTTAAAAAGTTTCCCATCAAAGGTAAAAGGGCCATCCTTAAATCGCGTAAAGGTTTTGGGGGAAGATACTTCGGTATTTTCTTATTAGCGGGAAGGGAGGGCCAAAATACATCTTACATAAGATTTTTTTTTATCAATGTTTATGGCAAGTCAAGATAAAAAAAGGTCAGAATATAAATATATTGAAATTAAAACATTCCACTCAGCATATATTTACTTATATATATATAATTTTTACTTATGATGTGTTACAACTAATTTTACTTCTATTTAAGTATTATACAATTTCATAATCCGCTTTATTATATTACCAAATAGTAAACAATTACTTAAGATATGAGGTGGGGGTGGTAATGATGAAAACTCTTAAGATCTATTACGTGGGGGAGAGGAAGGGTCGAAAATCATGGGGGGAAAAGCCTAATGTAATTTAAGGAGAGCCCCTAATATACTCATGACAGATATTCAAGAACTGGTAAGGTCACCACGTGATGAAAATTAAACTTTTATGTTTCTACTGGAGCAATATTTTATTTATGTTTTAAAAAAAGTTTTAGTATAAAAAATGCAAAATCACTGTTCTTTTCTCGCGTCCCCTGCATCCTCACCTTATGATGTTATATTTATCATCTTCTCATTTCGACTATCTCACTGACAAGCGACACACACGTACTGAGAAACAAGATGACCTCCTCGTTGCTGTTTTTACCAATTTCTGACGAAAACAATGCTTCAATGGATATGTAAAAACTATCCTTCAACACCTCTCCAGAAATAAGTGTTTACCAGAAACATGTTTCTTGAGTCAAATATTTGGGTACAAGCCTTGCAGTAGAAACGTACCGCTCCCCATCCGGCCTATCCCCATATTTGACACACTACTGGGGTGAAGACGAGGAAAATGTATTTATAAGTAAGTACGCACATTTGCGTTAAATAAAAGGAAAAAAACTATTTAGAAACAAAAACATAAATACACCCGGCTAAACTAAACAGACTAAACAGACACTACAAGACTAACACCTTTGTCCGTGTGTCCCCTGGTAGGGGTCATAAGCAAGGTTAAATTAATTTCAAATATTGAAAGATATGAACACGAGGCAAAGTTAAGACCAAACACATAAATTATGTTTTGAGCTCTGGGTTATGATGGTAGGCTTTAATAATGTATTATTACAAAGAAAAACTTCCACTAACACTTGTCTTATTAAATGTGCGTCTTATTTTCCTTTCGGGATAGCTTCAACTTGCACTAATACAAGGCGAGGATAGTGGATTTTAAATCGAAAGAACTACAGCAAGTCTAGAGAGAGGATGGGGAAATATCACAATGTGAAAAATGACTCCCTAAGCACCCGGCTGGGACTGGAACCTAATCCCGATCTCTCAGTTTAGAAATGAGCAAGCCAGTGGAAATCGATTTGTCTAACCAACTTTTGGCTGCGAGATAAGGATAAATTACAATCTTTCGATATGTAAATAGTTTACTTGTGTTTATTTTTGTTAAGGTACTATCAACATCAGCTTTCCAAACTTGGCGATAAAGCTGCGTACGACCTACACACTAATGTAACCCAATACAGCAACATTTAACACAAAGCACATAACCATAGCGCCAAGAATAGTGGATAATAATTCGAACATATACAACTCTTGACGGCTATGGTAATTTGGACTAAAAGGAAATCAAACCAAGGTCCTCTGTATTTAACCACTCGACCACAAGGATGAGTCCTCGTCTATAGAGTTACAGTTCTAATGGATGAGGGCTGAGAGGGGAGGGTATCTGTGTTGAGAATGTGGGTGGGGATGTTGATGGATGTCGTCGGAGATTACCAGCGCATTGTCACAAACTGGTACAACAGCGAGACAAAGAGGCGAGACAACTCCCGAGATGTAAACAGGAACCTGTCCTGCCTCCGAGGCTGTATTATCTGCCTCCGCCACCACCGCTTGGAAAAGGTGTTATCAATCAGGCGACACAAACCAGCGGGAACAGAGATTTTGGTAGGACAGGTGGGTTGGTCGCACACGGGGCTAACTTCCATCTCCGGATTGTTCTGGACTATCTTGGCAGTCGAAATGTGAGACGGAACATTTTCCCTTGCTATTTTGCTGAAAATTTTCTATTTGTGAATTTTTTCTATTATTTTTATTTTTTTCTTGGTTTGGAAAAGTTACAGGTATCTAAATATAACTTATGTAGTCAATCAAGTTTTAAAGCTTCTATTTCAGTTAAATTCTTCCCAAAAACGTTAAAATCATCAACATTGTGAAATGAATTACTCTTACAGTAAAAACAGAACAATGATTACAATATTATTCTCTTCTCAAAATCACGTATCAAGTATATCAATAATTAGTGGTTGAATATGCCACTAGCATAGTCAACTATATACCACATTTGTTATTACTCTGATAGTATGATCATAGCCATAAAGAATGCACCCATTCCCCTAGAATTTAATAATCTGAAAAACGGTCATCTTTAATTGCAATTATTTACTTAGAGTTTTATTTAGTCGGTAGTGGGAAATCATTAAAGGAGAAACCACTTTTGTAGACACGGCCGGTATTCGAACTCCGAGCTCAATTCCAATAACGAACTAGAAATATATGACTGGTACCTTTAGTTCAAGTGCTCACTTTCGCAGGTGAAACCATTTTTTAAGCCCAAAACTAGAACATTTTAATTTATCTAAATAATTTTTTACACATTTTAAATATAATTTTTGAGTGAAAGGGTGTAATGATATAGAATTATACATCTCAATAATGTATTACTCACATCTTTATTCAAAATTACGATATTTTAAATGAGAGCGGCTACATCCTTCTATGTCTTTGTTTAAAAAGACAACGAGCTTTTTTTGGACAGAAACCCACCTGGATGACCACACCTTTTTTCTTTTAGGAAGCTTCGAGAAGGAAATGTCGCTTGATATACCCCTTTCAGGGTAGGCATCTCTTCACTTTCCTTCCTGACGAGGAGCCGTGTAAGTGGAGTCTATGACATCTTAATCTGTGTTTTAAATCTCACGTGTCGGGAATTATCATGCATATAACGTAATAATAGAGCTTTTATTAAAATCTACAACGTCTGAAATCTCTAGAAAAAAATTGTTTATCTATTTAAAATACAAATAACTATAACACACAAGAACTTTTAATTTATAAAATAAGACATTATCCCTTTTTAATTATTATAATACAGAACGGCAAACTTGGAACCAATTCAAGCGTTATACCAAATGTCACCCTTATGGTGGCGTACACACATTAATATATCAGGCTAGCTCTTTTAAACGTTACAAGGGAAGATAACATTTCTATACATAAGAAAAACCTGCTGGTACATTGTCTCATACAGTTTTGAAGTTTGTGAGTTGTGTATTTTGATAAGTGCTTGCGGTTATGCCATTTGTTCATAAAGTGCGCGTTGATTACTTTTTAAAAATTATACAATTATTAGAACAGTAAAGTAATACTTACTTCCAGGTACATGAGTGGTTTATCCAGTGAGGGAGGCTGTTCTTTAGTTGGACAGGTGAGAATGGAGACGATGAAATAGAGCGATGCAAGAGAAGACAGAGAGGGCTAAAGAGAGAGAGAGAGAGAATATAAAAGACAAAGTGCAAGAGAGAGGGTCCTGTCACCGGTAGAGACTCTGAGGTCTGTGTATACACAACACGAAGATATACGTGCAGGCTATGTGTCTAGAAAAACGTCTGAAAAACGCCTTAAAAAGTGTACACTCAACTGAAAGAAAATTGGTTTAGGCATTTCATTTTTTTTACAGGAGGATTTAAAGTACACTCTCTTAATAGTACATTATTTAAACACCATATGAACACCAGAACAGGTTTACCAATAATCTATCGTTGGCTGTGTCAGTAACCGAACCCAGTACCCCTGTCTTAGTAGGCACTAATTGAGCTAAATGTTGGACAATAGACGCTTCAAGATTGAAGTCTGACAACTTAGCTCACGTCTTTCTACTTAGATAAAGGTTGCGGATTCGATTCCCGGACTGACCTGCGGATTTTTCGTTGTTGTAATCAGGGTTAATCGTTTCACAATTATGGATTGAAGGCCAAGTCGATGGTGTTGACTCTTTTATATAATTAAGTTGGTATTAAAGTCGTTTGATGATACAATCAGTCGGCACTTTAAATAAACAAAATGATTGACCTAGTGAAGAGACGGTCCTGTTTTAGCTCGACCGTTTGGCATTTTATCTGTATGTTTGTTCCGTGATTACTGAAAAATGCATGGACCAATTTTAACGACATTTGGCAGGGATATTATTTGAACCTAGGCCAAACAAAGTATGAGTAAAATTTTGTTTTTACATCTATTGCGAGACTGATGTCTTAAATAACTTGAATGAAGGTAATTCCATGTGAGGTGACCTGATGGTCTAAGGGTAAGGTGTCAGACTTCTGTGCTGGGAGTCCGTGGTTCAATCCTCGGTACCGGCACAGGTTTATCTGATTGCCAAAAACTTCCTTCGCCTTTAACAAGAGGTGTATTAATCACAACTTGTGAATGTGTGGAATGCCAGGCCTCCATTGTGGTTTGGATCCCACGTTAAATTGTAGGTCCTCCATATTATCTCACAATCACCCTACCATTACACATTAGCGTGAGTGCGTATAACCTGAACGGGTAGTAAGACGCGGTGCTAATAACAATGATAATAATAATAATATAAATTAATATAATGTACTTTTGAATTTGGTATTCATTTGTATTTTGTCTGACTATATCACCAAAGAATAATATCAAATTGAAAACCCAGGTGAAATTATAAGAAATATATAATTTGAAATTCATGGATACATCTTAGAACTGTAGTAACGATGATAGCACGGAGGGAGTGAGGTCTGCTGTTCACATAACTATTAGTAATAGTGATAATAATTCACACCAGAGCTGCTAATCAGGGAATTTGGGCTCAAAATTATATTGACAATCATTTTTGTGTCGTGCTATCCTTTCGAGATATTCTCATATTCATACAAATGCGCTAGTGACGAGGAGGGAATTATTTAGAGAGAGCGTAGCGGCATTGGCATGTGAGAGAGTGTGAAACAGTTTATGGAAAATAACCCAAGAACACCCTGCTGGGATTCAAGACCCGACCTCTCCATCTCCAATAAAACATAATATAATAGACTGACGCTTTTAACCACGTGTCCACCATTACCGGGTAGTGAGGATGGACAATCTAATAAAAATATGCACCAGAACATACATTGAGAGAGAATGGTAAAATAATATTACAGTAAATATTAAATGAATGTGAAAACATACCCACAATTCTAGAGTTAGAGTTCGACACTCTAGTAAAGCTTGCTGGCGCCACCAAACAACAACAGCCCACAGCAAAATAGCTACTGAGGATTTAATTCAAGTTGAAAGCTGAGGGTAACCTAAATTAATTGAGCCTCCATCAGCGTGGAAAGGGGATGGGTGATCCACAACGATAATCACATGTGGAAAAACAACATTCAATATACCCAAAGGAGAATCTAATCCCGGACCCCGTATCAACGGTAACCAAGTGTAATGCGAATCTAGTGCCTTAAACCACTTGACCATTCCTGCTGGTGCTTAATAAGGTATTTTAAAAACCACATCAGTAGGCAAGTGAACAAAGGTGTCAGTCTGTTTTACTGTAGATGATGACATCGGGGTTTGAACTATAGTAATAGGTGTTCCATAGTGGGAGGGGGGAGGAGGTGTTAAAGTCTACTTCAAGCTGAGTAAATGTTATGTAGCTCTCGCGTGTGTTTCCCTATCTGTGGCGTACACAGGAACAGATAGCAGGGGAAAAAGAGAGGAAAGCGTTTCACCTCAGGGAAGAACATTTGTCATTGTTTGTTCTTCCCTTCACTGCTTGAGAAATTTCCCAAAGTAAATCACTGGCTGTAACATATTCACTTATACAGGGGGTGCTCAATCTGAGAATACATTAAACTTTTAACTCTCGGAAAAAACTATCATGTAGCACTGTTAAAGGGTGAGTTGAGAAAACTCTTGGTCTAGAAAGGGCGTAGCTACCAGGGGGGACACGCCCTCTTCTGAGTCAATGTGGACCCTCCAATATAAAATACTATTAATAAAAAGTTATATTGATAAAATGGGTGGAAGTCTTTTTGTAATGCGTCTTAATATCCACTCGGGCTATCCGCGTATTTACACTAATCGGTTAGGTTATAATGAAGATAGAATCTAGAGTAAATACACCCAAATCTGCAATGATAGTGGGTGCAATCCCATGAAGGAAAACACAGATTTAAAACACCTGACTGGAATTCGAACCCCGATCTTTCAGTTACCAGCAGTCCAGTCTATTGCAAGAATGAAGCTTAAGGTGGGAGTGTAAGGAACTCGAGAAAAGCTAGTATTTTTGAAGTTTTTATAGCAAGTATTTCTTATACCAAAATTATTAGGATATTGTTCCAGTAGAAACATATAATTTAATTTTATTCACATGGCAACCTCAACAGTTGTTGAATATCTGTCATGAGCATAATTATATTAGACGACAAACTTTTTAAATGAAGAGAAAAAGTTGGCATTAAATTACAGTACACCTTTGAAAGATATTCAAGACTGTTGCGGTCAACATGTGAAGAAAGTTAAAGTCTGTTCAGCGTATGAATGGTTTTCTGAAAGGCCTTTTTACCTACCAAAAATCTATTATTTAGTAGGATATTGCTAAGAAAAAAAAACCTTTCAGAGAGTAATTCCTACCGTGAATGGAGTATAAATTGTATGTTTCTAATGAAGAAATATTTGATTTCATTTGACCTAAAAGTGTTATGATATAAAACCACAACAACACTTAACTTTTTTCGCGTCCCCAACATTCCCACCGTAAGACCATGTGCGACCACTGATGGAAATAATTAAATAATTAGTATTGTTAAAGGTTTTAATTAGTGAGGCCTAACAAGTGTTGAGTCATTGAAAAGAATCAAAGTCCACCCGAAGATCATCCCTTTCTTTGTCTAGCATTCTGACCATGGGATTAAATTATATTTTGTTTGGATTCCGGTTTGGGTGATAGCTTAATCAAAACTAAACCATTAAGTTGTAGTGGGTGAATTTTAATAAAAGGATTCATTATCACTTTGCAAATATATAATCTCATTTTAAGGAGCATCATCTTTATGTGGACTGTCAATATTTTCTTATTACAGCATTAGAAATGTGATTTTTGCATACATTTGAGTATAAAACTTCATTAAATCGGTTAAATTTGGTGACAGGCAGAATTTATATTTGTATAAATATGTTCAAAACTAAAGTGATAGTTTTTGATAAGCATGGGTCAGGAAATGATTGTCAGTTTAGTATAAATGGAAAACTTAGAAAACGTGAATGATTTTATGTAGCTGTAAAAATTGAGTGACGGATGGATACATCGACAGACGGGTGAATGCATCGCGGAGAGTAATTAGAGGTATTTGGATTATTGCAAAGAATGAAGTAGTATCAAAAGAGCCAAATATGGCCGTATATAAAATTGTGTCGACTTCAAAATTGCTTTATGTATTTGAAGCGTGGGATTGTTAGGAGAAATGCAATAGCCAAGTGAATGCGGTTGGAATGACATATATAAACATGTATATGGAAAAACTCGTATGAACAGATTCAGTAATGAATGGGTGCTGAAGAAGTGTGGCTTGAAAGCGAATCCAATAGGTCATTGTGAAAGAAGCATCTTACGTTGGTTTGGGTATGTTTAGAGGATGAGTGTGGATCGAGTGATGAAGCAAATATTTGAAGGTGGAATGTTTATATCAAAAGGAAGGGGTAAAACGTGGCTCTAAATGTTACATTTGAATGCATTAAGAGTTTTAAGAATAAAAGAGCATTTATGACTCGGTCTATGGATGTTGTTGAAGCAGAGAGAGTATTCAAGAATAAGAAAGGGCGGAGAAAGTTAGTGAGGATGGAATAACTAAGGTGTGTTTTTTGAGCTTCATGCACAGTTTCTTTCTACTTCTTAAAGAAAATGGCTTGATTGTCTATGTATATATGCATGTATGCATGTGGGTATGTATGTATCTATGTATATATGCATGTGTGTGTATGTATGTGTGTATGTGTGTATACATGTATGTATTTGTGTACGTATATGTGTGTATTTATGTATTTGTGTATGTATGTATGTATGTATGTATGTGTGTGTATGTATGTATGTATGTATATGTGTGTGTGTATGGATGTGTGTATGTGTGTATGCATTTGTGTATATGTATGTATGTATGTATGTATGTGTGTATGTATTTATGTATGTATGTATGTATGTATGTATGTATGTATGTATGTTTGTATGTATGTATGTTTGTATGTATATATGTATGTATGTTTGTATGTATATATGTATGTATGTATTTATGTTTGTATGTATGTGTGTATGTATGTATATATGTATGCAGGTATGTATAACTGAGGAGAGAATGTTAACCTCCCCCACTCCTTAACTCAAAAGCACATTATAGTATCTCATGCTCCACCTCTCCTGTCATACTCCTCCGGTTAGTCAACTCTTTCAGTAAATAGTTAGCAGCCTGTCTGCACCAACTACTGGTGTTTTCTCACCCCATTGCATTTCTGAGATATGTTCTAGAATGAAAGCGGAGAAAAATCTCATTACCAATAGAACGGCAAAGCTCCCGAATGACCAACCAATATACAAACAGACCATGTCACTATATAACTAAACAAAGGTTACCTGTAGATAAATTGAAATGTGATGTAACATTACGATGTATAATGTTCCAATGGGACCACGCCCACTACGAACGTTAATGGATGTATAGCATCAATTCATACTACCCGCCCCAATAAAATCAATTAAACTTAGGATCCCTACAATAGTATTGTTCGCTGTTGTAGTTCTTGTAGGCTAAGAAGACATAATATAACCATTCTGGACAATATGTTTCACTACTCAATCCAAACCAATGTAATATTTATTCTTTCCACGTACTTACCAAATGAATCTGCTAGTTATAGAAACCTGCTAGGCTGGACGACTCACGGTAAACCAAGACCGGCAACTGGAGCAGGAAAGGCCGGTGTATCAACAAACGCGTCCCGGCACTTCGACTGTACTAGCGTGAAATGAACCAAGGACTATCTACTTCGACTAGAAGACAACTATGTTTCCGACCTCTGGCGGATACTAGAGGAACTTCCTTCGAAACATCGTATGATTGGAGATATTCACTAATATTCCAATGGAGCAAGAACAACTTTCATCGACATCCACATGGCTTTTTGCAGGCATCGTGACGTCACCGCGTGTGTTTGTGTATCCCCATAATAACAATGAAATCCCTATATAATGGCTATGCAAGTATGTAAAGACTGACTATTCTACGATCGACGATCAACGACAGAACATTGTCATGGAGCTGGGCAATGGCTAGGAGAAGGACTTGTAAATGTATCAAATTCGTCGCTTAGACGAGTGGAGTTATGGACTCTAACTTTTTTATCTATAATCTTCTAACATAAAAATTTTCTGTTTCAAAATTTATTATATTTATTATTTGATCGTCTATTTAAATTTAAAATACTATATCTTATAAATGTCGCCGCTCGGGCGCTGGTCGTTTACTATTGTACTTATTCTCGTAAATATTTTCAGTTACGTAATAATTAGAAGTTGACAGGTTTATATTTATTTGTTTATAATTGTAGAGTATTCCCGTTTTTTTAAAAGTAACTTTTCGGATTTGAATATATGGTTAGAATTAACTTAACGTGATGTAACTTTTTTGAAACTTGTATTAGGATAACTTTGTAACGTAAGTTCCTTTTGAACAGCTCAGTTTTGTTTGTTTAGTTTGGGAACTGTGTGTCCCATATTCTGTCAGATCGAGTAGTCCCGTGGGTGTTTGGCTTGTGTCTGGTAGTCAAGCTCTCACGTATATGTAAACTCTGTAATGTAGTCGTCAACATTTAATTTTCTTTATATATTAGATATCGTTTTCGGTGCATTACGAAACCTTTGGAACCATATCAAGGTGCCCATTAGGCCCTTATAATTTTTGTATCACATATAAATAATTTCCCTGTAGTATTGTCTCATATAGACTGGTCTATCAATTTTGTGATGGATATCATGTTTCCTTTTGTTTAAATACTTGCACAACTTAAATTTGTAAAGTTGTTTACTTCGAGTATGATTTCCAACAGAACTCATTATGATATAATGAGACCATTTATTGTCATCTGCGCTCTTGTCATTAATTGAATAAAACTACTCTTTGTTGAATTTACATATTTTTACATATTCCCTTTTTTTGTATGTTAGTTTATATCCTCTCCCTTTATTACCTTATAATGGTCGGGGTAATAACGAGTAGTAGAGAGGGTGTAACAGTGAGAAAATACATTAGTATTTGCTTGGAGGAAAAACAAAATTTATTTAAAACCATACCAAGTGCAGCCGATAAATTTATGATCCCTACCTGAATCCCCAAATAGGCTGTTTTTCACGTATGCCATTTTGTATATTTGAAGTGGTTTAAATTGCATTAAAATAGTTTATACTATAATAACTATTTTAAAATAATTACATTCTAGAAACGTTTAATAACTCTTTTTAGCCATACTTTTAGAAATTAATATTTAGTTTAATTCGTTTGTAGTCCCTGACCCTGATTATCACTCATAAATAACAGTAAGGTTGGTCAAAAAAAGGTCTTATTTTTATCCCAGAAAAGCAACAAATACAGCTCTATGAGAGAGTGAGGCATCAATAACGTTAGGTGCTGAATCCGTAAACAACAATTAAGATATAACAATAATATAAGAAATATGTTGGACGTCTTCCCAAGCTTTAAAATGGCTACCCAAAATACACCATACAAAACTGCAATAAAATTAATCTTCGTATAAATTTCAAGATGATAATAATAATAATAATAATAATAATAATAATCTATAGTCAAAAGCAAAAAAAAAGTACTAGTCGTGACAAAAAAGATATTTACTTGCCCGCTTTGGTGGTTCTCAAACCATCTGAAGAGTAAACAATGAGTTCCCCATAACATATAACTCCCCAGCCGTAATTAGGCATAATAAAAATAAACAACAAGAATCTAATATAGAAACATATGCCATAACTGACAGCATTAACGTTAACCATTAAATCTCACATCAAAGAACAAATATGCCGACTCGTGGTTCCACATTTAACTGACATAGAATAAACTTTCAAAATATTTAACCATAATAAATTATCTTCCAACAAATAACAAGTGATATAATCTTTAAATGTACAAAATTGGCAGAACTAAAGTATAACGCTGCCAGAATTAATAATGGACCTAGGATGACGGTAATCAAATATATAAGCCCATCCGTGAAGCGGATGAAACAGAATGTAAGTTAAATAATAAAAAGAGTTCCCCCAAAAGATCGCAAAGAAATGTCAGACATAGAGTTTGGTCAAACCGTGTATAGAAATTAAGTTTGTCCATGGTCTAAAAGCAAATTAAAAGAGACCAGATACAGTTAATAAAAGATAAGTTAAATATAAATAATCCATAACGATAATTTTGAATCATTACAGCCAAGCGGAATTTTGACTATACAAATGTAAACCTATTCTAGGACTAAGGTCTCTCACCTAGTGATCGTAGTATAATGTGTACTGGCATTACAGAACGAGAACATTATATACCCGACGAATGAAGCCATGTTTTCTCAGGGTACGGGAATCAAATGAGAGGGAGAAGGGTAAGGGGTAGCAGTCTTCTCGAGCATGCTCGAACAGTCTATGCGGTCTTTAAATAAGTGCCAAACAATAGTTATTTAGTTTATGTACACTGCTGACGGTGCGCATACAGTTCACGCATATCTTCCGTCTTCTTTTTTTTCTCGGGCGTGGCACAATACTCGTGGTGAGCAGCGAACCACGGCCTCTCGCGTTAGTTTGATATTGGCAGTGCCGCATATGTTAGGTGGAGTGGAGCCTTGCCGAGTTGGGTCAACTGGGGCCGGAACAGTGAGCTAAACAATCTTCTTTCCTTTAGGTTTTGTAACAGGGTTACACATTTACAGTACATCTGTGTTTTATTCATTCATATAACATATTTCAGCTAGGACCAGTTCTACCTCCTATTTATTATCACATATTCACTATATAGCAAGCCATCTGATAAAAATATTCATTTTAATAATCTGTTTGGACCGAAACATTTAGCTGACTAATGTATATGAGTCATTCATTTTACTTTTAATTTGGGGCCTATTATAATTAAATTATAGTCAATAATATAATTTAAAAAGTTTTTAAGTAAAAAATTATTATTATCTCACTAAACCTAAACTTGCACTTGTTTGATTTGAATTAGGAAAGCTGCCAATAAACCATAGTTTCAGCAATAAGTCCAGTCCTCATATAGCCTACATTCTCGGGGACATGCTTTAACATTTTAATGGCGTCCATTAGGCTCCCCCACAAAATGTTTGCCCTTTCTCTTTGTGGGCTGAGGTCGCCATTCTCCCTCTGTTATTTTTTTGCACGACTAGCTATCATGAACCATTGCGTCACTGATCATACAAGGCCACATGAATCTCGCAAGTAGCATTTGGTCATCCCCAAGGTTGCTTGCCCGATGTCGAGTGCATAGTCAAGCAGGTTTGTTAATGTCAGATATCAGGAAACATCTTTGATGAATTTTGGAGCCCCACATTCCTCCCATTATTTTTTCATCATGGAATACGTGGTCCCTAATGACGTGTAAAGTAAAGTTAGAGTCTAGCCACTCCTTTACCGCTGCTGCCTCACGCCAAGTCACATTACTATCAAGGTCGCGACTCATGAATATATCTATTAGGGGGTCGACCAACGGGAGGAACCGCCAAAACATACCAAACTGACCCGAAAAGCTTCTGGCATCTTTCAGATCACTGACTCGACACATATCTAAATGAGAGAACTGCTTTTGAAGCTTCTCGAATAGAGTAAGTGGAGGAGTCATGGTACACCCTCATGATCCAACCGGGGTAGTGTTCTGCCACCAGAACCGTGTTGATGGCGATCCCGTCAAAGTGTACTTTGGACGTTTTCACTAAACCAAATATTGCGAAAGACACCATTCTTTTTCCGTACCTCGCAGTATGACAGAAGGACTACAGGTAGATAAGTTTCTGTTCATCAAAGCATCCTTCGTATTATTGAAAACACAGTCTCTTCTCTTCACTTCCCTGAGATTCTAGTAGTACTGCGCACAATGAGATCTGTTATTTACAATTATATACGTAAATATTACTCCAAATATAATGAACAATATAAAAAAACAATTCATTTTAAAATCTCTTATTTTGTTATTGAACCTAATATAGTACTTACAATTGTGTTTCAACATTAGTTTATCGGTTTTAGAGGCTATGGCTCACTGTATTTCCGACTGACAAGACCGGCTTTGTTACCTCTCCTTACGCCACTGGGATATCCTTTTTTGGTAAAATTTTGATTATTTCTATCAAGCCATTTCAAGTCACTTTGGGAAATCGTAAGGTTGAGTTTAAAAAAACAACATATTTTACTTTAAGGTAAAGTGTTAAAGATGATTAGTTATCTCAACCGGAAACCATTGCTTAAAATGCTCAAAAAATATTCAGCTAGTATCCAAATACTCTTTAAAAAGCGAACCAGATTTTATTTTATTTTTAAAGTGTGCCCACAAGTTCGAGTATTATACGTCTCAATGTAGAGACTTTTTAAATTATATTATAGATATTTTTTGTATTAAATACTAAAGATAAATATTAAACACTTAGATGAAGGTTTAGATCATCATAATATGCTTTGTATTTTTAGAAACAACTAAATGAACATCATACTAAAAAAAAGTACATTGTATGGATGAATATTCAAAAACTAGTTTAGAATATTAATTTAGAATAAGTCTGAAAGAGTATTTAATTCAGTATTTTATTTTTGAAAACAAAAATTTGTATCGAACGAAGCTTTTTAGTGAATGAGTCACATTATTATATTCTATGGTTTAGGTGTGTACAAGTTTTTGAAATGTATGGTAAATAGAATACAAGAAGTAGTTGTTTTAGTACCGCATCTTGTTACCCTTTCGGGCTATACGCTTACATGGTCATACCTCAGTTTTTTTAAGAGTTAGGGGTTTAATTTTAGCCCTTAAATTAAGAATAGTTTACTGTTGGATGATTTTTAAAAATTAGAAATATTCAAAAAATGGCTATAGCAATTTTGTTTAAAATAGTTGTCTTGGTAGTGTTTGACATGACAAATAACACTATATAGTACTGTTTTTTTAGTTTGTTATAGTCTTTTATTAATAAAATTATTTTTGAAAATTGAAAATTTTCTTAAATGGCCTTAACGATTTTGTATAAATTTGATATCTGGGTGGTGTTTCACATGACAAATAACACTGTTTACTGGTTTTTATGGTAAATATTTGTTTAAGGGTGTTTACTGATGACTAATTTTTCAAAAATAATTTAGCTAACAGTTTGCTTTCAAAATTATATATGGTGAGTACTTTATATTAGAAATAACTATGTGTAATTGGTTTTTTGAGGGAAAATTCACTTGATCGAAGCTTATACATAACTAAATTTTTATAATTTTTAATTTTTTAAAAATTATTTCAATACTTAGGTTTAAAATGGTTGTTTGGGGAGGGTTTTACATGTGTGCTAATTTTTGTATCGAAGTTTTTACTGATGACTGATTTTTGGGAATTTTTTCACAAACTACATGAGAAAGTAAGTGTGTACGATTGTGTTGTAAAATTAATTATTTTAACTATAGTATAATTGATAAACTGATCTAGATTCCACTTTTTTCTAAAAGTATAATATAAGAAACCACACCGCGTTGCGACCTCTGGTTCGAGCTATATTACATACCTAAGTCAGCTGTT
Source organism: Timema shepardi (assembly GCA_902151425.1). NCBI lineage: Eukaryota > Metazoa > Arthropoda > Insecta > Phasmatodea > Timematidae > Timema > Timema shepardi. Next base: position 17,774 of record CABFVX010009405.1, read on the forward strand.
ATCCGTTGGAGAAGACGAGCTCTTAACAACCTAATAAGGAAGACGCCCGCTAGGTATTATTTACGAACCGTCGGTGTCACGACGTCTCTTAGTTTAACGATTATCGCTTTGACAAGGAGCCTAACCCTAGGTTTATACATGTGTGTCTCATAGGCGTAATCACGTCGTAACTTCATGGATCACAGACTGGTTTGTGAAGAGAAGGAATACGTATATCAAGAATTACAAAAAAATTGGGCGATAGTTCTCGCTACAACTCATTGACAACTCACGTCAAGCACTTTTAGAATTTATTTTTGACTTCCTCTTCCTTAATTTATCTCGGCGCACAACGTCTTACTACCCATCTGACTTATTTATATAGTAATGAGTATGAGGAATGTAGAATTTAGAGATAATGTACACGAATTTTCACGGTAGGATGGTGGAAAACATTTGTGGAAAAATCAATTTTATTACACCGGCAAAGCATACTTTACGCCTTTTTCTCTGCACCCTCTATAGTTAAAACTTTATCCGACAGTCTAAAGACATATATTATAAGTACCTTAATATACCTATGCGTCAAAGATATCTAATAGGTGGTGTCAATTTCAACTTATGGAATACAAATGCTGTAATTGCCTATCAATATTGGCCACAATATAGTTTTAGTTGCTCTAAAGTATCGTTATAACTTTTCGACCTTTAAGAAGAGCTATATTAAATCTGAACGAATGTAACGTTAGCTTACAGAATATATATATATATATATAGAGAGAGAGAGACCTGTTAAACGTATCAGTTTTTCGAGCAGTACAAAACATGAAACCAGGATGCGTCATCACCTATAGCCTGATT
>CABFVX010009407.1:0-18612 GCA_902151425.1 Timema shepardi
GAGGCCTGGCATTCCCCACATTCACAAGATGTCTTGTCAGAGGTGAAGGAAGGGTTTGGCAATCAGATAAATCGGTGCCGGGACCGGGGATTGAACCCCTTTAGTGCAAAAGAGCATTGAAGTTTGACCATATGTATAAAACCAATGTTACTAGATGACAACTCTAGTTTGTATCTTCTCAAATAAATATAGTCGTCTCAATTTCCCTGCAAGTGAACCATGTGCATTCTAAACATACGTAAATTCCAACTATCTCGAATTTAACACTTTTGAAGATGGAACAATTGCATGCCAATGCAGCTATCAAGTACTCGAGTCAAGGCGACGCCGCCTAAGTAGACTACACTATATATTCGGATACAGTCTAATTGTATGGTAGCTGCAGAGTGCAGAGGATAGGTTAGAATCAATATATAACTCCAAAGAGGTTATGAAATATACTATTTTTTATCTTTTAATCCATATCCAAACAATAATGTTTGTAAAAAGTATTAAATAACAGGGATTAACTGCAAGATATAAATCAAAATCAGCAAATCCACAACGTAACCACGTGTCTTTCAACAAGGCTAATAATTATCTCGGATGTTTTCTCCAAAAGTAAGAGTGGAACCATACATTCAAACCACTCCAATGTGTAATACTCGGTAATAAAGTCCACAACATATTTTTTAAAGTGTAAAAAATAAATGTCTTACCCACGAAAAGAATAGTCAAACACAACAAGAGAATGGCCGACTTGAGAAAAACTAAGACATGTCATAGAGAAAGGATGTCAATGAACAGTACCTCGTTAATGTTCGGGTATTTTCTTAATAGCTTGGTAACATGACGTCACAATTAAATTAAATCAGAAAAATATCATTTTAAATAATATGAATGTAAATAAATAGAGAATATGTTATAATGTTGAATAGTAAATTTATATTTATAGTGAAATTTGTGGGGAAAATTATATCTAAAATGGATATATTTGGAAATAACCGTTTTTATTTTTATACAATATGTTAAATAGTAAATCTAATAATTATTTTTTTAATCCCATATATCCTATTTTATTTATATGGTTTCCGTTATTGAAATACAGTGATAATGAAATATGTATTTTCAGAAACTGGAAACATCAAATATTTTCTTGATTTATTAAATTAGTGATTTGTGACTTAACAGTCGATCACGATCTACCAGTCGACCCCTGCCGCTAGTTTGGTCTATCGATTTAAAAAGATTGAGAGGAAGAAAATATTATTATTATTATTTATTATTATTATTATTATTATTATTATTATTATTATTATTATTATTGTACTTCAGCACGAGGTGTACAAAAAGGAACCCATCTGTCCCAGGGACGGATTATTTGGAGGGTGTATAAATTGTATAAAGCTCTTCCACGAATCAGACCTTTCTTGTGGAGAGAAGATCACGTACTTGGATGTGTGTTCATTGTATCCTTACGTTTGCAAGTACAAAATATCCCATCGTTCACCCCAAAATTCACTTTGAACCAAATTGTCCGTCTATAGATCGAGTAGAAGGTATATTCAAAGTTACCGTGTGCCTATGCGGGATTTATTCATGCCAGTATTTCCTACACGGATGCACGACAAGTTAACTAACGTTCATAGTGTGCAGGAAATGTGTGGAGGAGAAAAACCAAGGCACGTGTCAGCACAGTGACGAAAATGATCGCTGGTTGACAGGCGTCTGGGTGATTGACGAGATCCGTAAAGCCGTTGAGAAAGGCTACATCGTTGAAGCAATACACGAAGTGTGGGAGTACAATGTATCTGTTTACGATCGTCAGACACGTTCTGGCGGATTGTTTCACGAGTACATTGATATTTTTTGAAAATTAAGCAATAAGCCAGTGGATGGCCAGAGTGGTGTACCTCACAAGATGATAAGTTAGCTTAAATTCAAAATTACGAGGCAAGGGAAGGGATAAAACTCGATTTCGGCTCTGTTTGTAAAAACCCTCGTCTCAGCACTCTGGCTAAACTCTTTTTAAATTACCTATGGGGAAGGTTTGAGTAAAGACCCGATTTACTACACGTAGCCGTTGTCAACGACTATCAGGGCATTCACAAGTACCTGACGGATCCATACATCACCGTGGAGAGCGTCATTGATGTAAATGATGAGGTCATGTTCCTCAATTACAAGGATGTGCGTGACGCGTTGCACCCTAACCCTAACAGTATGTGGCGGTGGCATGCTACACGACTGCTATGGCTAGGTTGCACTTATACAGCATCCATGAACAATTGAGGGACCACGTTTTGTATCATGATACAGATAGCGTTCTATTCACGGAACGCCCCGGTGATTGGAGCCCACCAACCCGAGACTTTTAGGTGATCTCACTGACGAACTTCAAGATTACGGTCCGGGAAGCTACATTAGCACTTTTGTGTCTGGTGATCCCAAGAATTACGCGTACCGAGTTTGGGTTGGTGGTGATCTTTTCAAAACAAAAATGGTGTGCAAGGTTCGAGGGATCACCATAAACTCTGGTAACCGAAACGACATTAATTTTGACGTTTTGAAAGCGATGTTCACTAAACAGGCCGTGGAGATATACATACAGATACCGCACAAAATTGTAAGAAAGGGTCTTGCAACTGTATGTACCGTTTCGCAGACTAAAGTTGTGAAAATTCTATCTTTATTTTTAATATCTTTAATACAAGTTTAACGATAATGAGGATGGGTATTTACATAGGAAAATAGGGAATTAGATATATATTTGATTACATAAAGGATTTATCTATTTATTAACTTCAAGTCCAATGTCGTCAACAAATTAAAAAAATACATGAGATAAGGAATAAATGAATTGTGGACTTGCTCAGACAAAGAAAAAGGAAAAAATAAAGTGATTACAATATTTGGGCTCTCAAAACAACAGTTACTTCTCTGCTACAATATCTCAGAGTAGAAATTTAAAAGAAAATTAAATCTAATATTAAAAAATAATTGAGCACGGGACTCTCTCGGGACCTCTGGGTCAAAAATATATCTTTACCGCCAATCTCCTCAAGAACATTCAAACAATAAAAACTAAAATAAGGACATTGTATTCGTCGAAGTCATTATGGCAAAATAACCAAATAAGTTTCTTTCTAGAATCAATGTTGAAACATAAAAAATGTCTACAAGAAAAATGTTACTCCGTGAATTAAACTATAATTAAGGTTAACCTTTGAACTTTGAGTAATAAATTGTTAATCGTTGAATGCAGTCTAGTCGATGTTATAGTATCCAACAAAAGATGAATCACAATTTAGGTTGAGGGTTAATATCACCTCATGTTATTTTCAACCGGCATGTAGTCTTCGGCGTTGAAGAGGCAGATGCTAGTAGAATCTGACAATTTCACAAGTCTCAGTACCGTTCTAGAAGCTATTAAAGTAGGCTCAAGACATGGTATTCGTCGCTAATTAAGCACTGCCATTCTCACCATCCTTTCTTCAAATCAGTACAAGAAAAAACCAAGAAAAGAAAAACACTTTTCGTTTTTCTTAAAAACTTTCGCGTCTCTTTCTTTTTATTTCACAACAACAAAGTCAACAAACAAAACCAACTCGCTTCTTTTTACGTCTCTCCCCTTCCACACTGATGGAGTCAATTTCTTTCCTCCTTGTATGAAGCGGCCATTATTCTTAGGTGTTTCCTTCGACGCAATGCAATGTCCGTTGAAAATAATAAGTTTTAAATAATAATCACTTAAGGATAAATTAAAGTTAAATAAAATATAAATTGACAGGATTAAAATTCTTACAAAGTCTACCGGCCCGTGTACACCAAACGGCAGATAACCGATTATTATAATACGTTGCCGTTTGGGTATCAAAGTCCTTGAAACGCACTCGCCACGAGTAAAAGGTGATCGTTTGGACGGGCCGAATAATCACCTTTTTTTCTCTTTCACTCTAGACAGTTCCGCTGACATACCATTTTTCGAAGATATGATATTTTTTTCTGCATGAAAATACGCATATTTTTTAATTGATTTATTTTATGCACCCGGGATATTTTTTTTATATTTTTTTGTCCGCCAGTACAATCCTCCACCTACGTGATTATTTCTAGTCAATATAATTAGTTGTTTGTATAATTTAATTTTAGTCAATTTTTCCTTGTACATATTTTAAATTGAAACTATCTGGTGGTGTACATATATTCAAATACTCTCCAAACTAGATTTGGAAAATTAATACCAAGGCAAATATTCCCGCTACGAGCTCAAGAAATTGATTATTGTTTCCTCCACACCTAAACGTATATAATTTACTTCAAGGTGTAAGATATATTCTTTTTTTTTTAAATAAATATTCCAAGTACACTTTTCATGGCGTGTACCAAATTTATAAAACATTTATTTGTGTTTAAATAAATATTCCAAGTATACTTTTGATGGGGTGAGATATATTTGTATAAACAAATATATATTCCAACTGTACTTTTCATGGCGTGAGCTATATTCTAAAATTTTGATATGTGTAAATTAATATTCCAAGTATACTTTTAATGGCGTGAGCTATATTTGTAAATAAATATTCAATGTATACTTTTCACGGTGTGAGATATATTTGTAATTAAATATACAATGTATACTTTTCAAGGGGTGAGCTTTTTTTGTGTGTGTGCAAATAAATATTATAAAAATTGTTATGTTTGGTTTTAACGTCTACAGCCCCTCCCTCCTGAATTATAAATACAAGTTTATTTAGCCTATAAATTCAATCTCCCCACATTATGGACAAGTTGAAACATTCATTTTCGGCCATCATCAGCGGCCGTTCCGGCTGTGGAAAGTCACATTTTTTAGCCGACTTTATCCGTCACTTGGACACAATGTGTGACGTTAAATTTTATAAAATCACCTGGTGTTATGCTTTATGGCAACCGGGATTTGAACAAGACAGGCCAAGTCCCCGCGTCATATTCTGTGAGGGTTTATTGGAAATGGATGACATCTGTAAATGACTCTCCACAGCTGATTATCTTGGACGACCTGATGCGTGCAGCCAACGAAGTGGTCGTCGATATTTTCACCAAATTATGCCACCATCAAAATATTAGCGTCATGTATCTTAAACAAAATATATTCCATCAGGGCAAGGGCCAAAGAGATATTTCCTTAAACGCACATTATATCGTGCTTTTTAAAAATCCCCGGGATAAAGCACAGATTCAACACTTTACACGTCAAGTCTGTCCTGAAAATCCCCGTGTGTTACAAGAGGCTTACACTGATGCTACAAGTACTCCTCACGGGTAGATATTGTTAGATTTCAAACAAGGTACACCAGAATGGTTCAGATATAGGACCTACACAAATGTCGGGTGCTGCGTGTACCTACCACGCAAAAGCTATAAAAACACCTATACTGATTAGTGTGTACTTTTACATTTTTGACTTTAATTTTTTGAAGAATCCTGTTACCTATGACATTCCTCTCAAAAACTTCGTATGGTTGAGTACGTATGTTATTAACAAATATGATTTAGATTCAATATTCAAGGCTCTGCTCATAAATATCGTATGGGAAGGACGCGAGTTTATAATCATGTTAGTGACAAATCTTATTTTAATTTAATGACCAGGTGCTAGCTATAGATATATGCAACACTATACCCTGTACCATATATGATGTACTGTATGTTTGTTTCAGTCATAGACCAATGAACCTGTCCAAGAGTGTCCTATCTATAGGTATATGCAGCGCCATGCCGTGATATGATGCATCTTTGTTCCAGTCATATTCCAGTGAACCTGTCCAAGAGTGTCCTAGTTATAGATATATGTAGCACTATACCGTCATAAGATGCATCCTTGTTTCAGTTACAAGCGTGTACAATGGATTGGGCAATAAAGATCCATGTTGGGGGAGCCGGTGTGGTGGGCATTGCTACGAGCGCATATATGATATATAAATATATGCGTCCAAATGACAATCTCACCACGATGGAGTAAAATACGCAAATAATCGAGGATCATAATATCGGCATTGACCTCGATGCCCTGAGGAGTCTTGATGTCTCATGGCAAGCGGTGTGAGGGACAAATCTTGAGACTGTGCAGCTGTCTATCCATGAATCAACACAGCTCCTGCAGTTAATGCCCTTAGCCCCACGTAAGTACAAACCTGCATATTCTCAATACCCAAATTTATAATTAGAAAATAAATACCAAATCGTATAGTTTTAACGCTACAAATTAGGGGTATTAGATATGTTAGGTCAAATTATTTTGACAATCCAATCAGAAAGCTGTAATTTTTTGTGGGTGTTTATAATCTGCTAGAACTAGAGATAAAATCGTCCTCGAGCATCTTTCCATTTAATAACAATGTGTTTTCACGAGTACGTCCCTCACAAAGTGAAGATGGATGTTGATGTGCTTGCTCCTAGCATGGATCATCAGATTCTCCGCCAACTTCAATGAGCTTCTGTTGACGCAGAGAATAACCATTTTGCCCTGAGACGCCAAAACACATCTCAACGAGGAATCGCTGCAAATAGACGGCTTCCTTAATGGTCTCTGATAGAGACATGTATTCTGCCTCTGTCGTCGACTGGGCAACAATTCGCTGTTTTTTTTATTCCCAGGATATCGGTCCACCATTTAGCATGAATATATACCTGATGTAAGACCTGTCTTCGGGATAACTTTCGCCGTCTTCATCTACAAATCCTTTGATCGGTCCTGTATCTGAGCCATAGGTCAACCCTATATTGATGGAACCCTTTAGATAGCTTAATACACGCTTGGCAGCCTTCCAGTGATCGGTACCATAGTAGTTGTTAAACGACCCCAGATTGCTTAAAGCAAATGGTATGCCGGGCCCTATAGTCGATGCCAAGTACGTAAGAGCCCCGACCATCTCGTGGTACGGAAGCCTTATCACGTATTCCGACTGCTCTTTATTGCTCTTCAGCTTCAAGCTTGTATCCACGGGGGTGACTACAGGTTTGCATTCGGACATGCCGAATCACGAGAGCAGAACACGTACGTATCCATGCTGGTACATCGTCCCCTGCCTTTCTGTCTGGTTAAGCTCTATACACAGGCAAGATTTTGCATAGCCTAAATCCTTGACTTCGAAGTGTTTGGCCATTCTTCTTCCGAGTTCAGCAATCCCCTTCCTGACACGGGAGGCGATTAGGATGTCATCAATGTATGTCGTAATTAGTATAACGTCTTCCCCTGAACCAGTATGGAACAAACCAGGGTCTGATAGTGAAGGCGTCACACCCAGACTTCTCAAGGTTTCGTCCAGTTTAAAGTACCAGCTCCTTCCATCTTATCGCAAACCGTAAAGCGATTTCTTCAGGAGGTACGCCTTGTCCCCCCCTACTCAATTCTTCAACCATGATCTTTGCCTTCATTCCGATCTGAATCTGGCCCTCCGAATAAACAATATCCTGAAGGATTTCTCGTAAATTATTCGATGGTTCCATATAAGCCTCTTTTTATAAGTGCATATTCAAGAATGCAGTTTCCACATCAAATTGCCTAATCTTCATTCCGTATTGGGCTGCAAAGGATCCCATGAGACGAATGGAACCTATTCGAGCCACTGGAGCGAATGTATTTGTGTAATAGACGCCAGGCTGCTGACTAAAAACATGGTCAACTAAGCGTACTTTTTTTTTTCTTTCAAGCTTTCCATCCGATAGGCGCATGTTTCTTAGAACAATTCAGCTGCCCAAAACTTTGTAACCTCTTGGATGATCAACGAGTATCCAAGTCCCATTCCTCACGATGGATTTCATCTCAGTGCCAATGGCTTGGTGCCATTCATCCACATTGAGACCGCACATTGCTTCCTTCATAGGTATTTCCGAGAGAAACGCCTGATCCACTTCCTCCGAGTTTTCAGCTAGACTTGAAATGACTTGGTACTGCTTCTTTGGTCTTCACCTCGAATCTGACCTGAGCTTCCTTGGCCGGCCACGGCCCCTTGTTGTGTGATCAATTTCCTGATGTACATCTATGTCAGGTGCCGTATCATCGGAGGTGGTAGATATGTCCCCATATTCACCCAATCCATCAGGGGATGGTGCATACACTTCCACGGTGTTGTCGAAGTCGATGAATACCTAGTCTTCGTCATCCTCATAGTGTGTGATCGGCTGATCATCTTCAGTGTGGTGTGTTGGAGGAAATTTAATGTCCACAAATCGTCGAGCTTGTGTAGAATCTTTGTCCTTCGTGTCTTCTTCCCGGTCTGTTTGAGTGTCAGCTATAAAACGAGGCTTATCATCCTCCATGCATTTGACATGCCGGCTTATTACCACTCGTCACTTCTTGGGTGACCACACGCGGTACGCCTTGGACTCATCCGCGTAGTCCACGCGAGTCAAACTTTCCTCTTCCGGGTTCTCTGTAAAGGTAGATCACTTAACTTCCAAATACCCCGAAGGAAGACACCTTCAGTACTACACTGGTCCATTTCTCGTATGGTGTTCAACCATCCAAGCTCTTTGTTGGTAGGAGATTTTGGAGGTAGTGTGCAGTATTATCCACCTAAGCTCAAAAGAAATTGGACAGATTTTCTTCCATCAGAAGGCACCTAACGACGTCAATAAGAGAGCGATTCTTTCTTTCCGCCGTGCCGTTTAGCTCCAGGTTGTATGGGACAGTCGAACTCCTAGTCATTCCTCGCCTTTTCAAGTACTCGTCAAACTCTTTGTTAGAGTATTCTCCACCATTCTCGGATTGCAAGCACTTTACAGTTTTACCCTTTTGGTTCTCAACAAGGGTTATGTACTCAATAGTAGCTTGAGTAATTCAGTGTTTGACCTTAAGAATTGAATCTCGCACCATCTGGTGCTGTCGTTAATAAATTCGACAAAATACTTCGCTCCTTTCATGGGAGTTGTCCTCATGGATCCACATACATCTGAGTGTCTCACATCCAAGACGTCTGTGTGATTGTTTATTTGCTGGGAAATGAAGCCCTTGTAATTTTTTCCCCCGTATACAAATGTCACAGTTCAACTTACTTGCTGAATCCGCTAGCACAATTCCCTTCATTCTCGGAATCCACGCACGTAGAACAAATTGCCAACTCTGACAGCACTTTGTACAGTATTCCGGTTCCTGTTGTATACGATAAAATAATGCGAATGAAAATCACAAAATTATTCGATTATTTTGCTACACTAATACGTAAATCGTTATTTTTAATTTCCTTTAAATTTTACCTTCCTGACTAACTGAAAGATTTGAGAGATAATTATTTTAACGTTGAATTAAATTTATTAAGTATATACTTTTTATGTATTTAATAAAACATTGCTCGAACGTAATATTCAGATCGTATTATAATTTAATTCAATAACATAATTTTACATTCTTATAACACAAAATAACAATATTCAGCAAACTTAGCTGATCGGTTGTCGATTCTACTCTCTTAAACACAAAGTGAAACGTATGTTCTTTATTTTATTATTAATCGTACTACAGTAATAGAAAAGTGTTGATAAAAGCTGCAAACGCAAAGGAATGCGTGGTGGGAGATCCAATAATCTAATGTTTACTACTTTTAAAAGTAGTTACTAGTTGCTGATACTCCAGTTCTGAGTTCTGACCCAACTAACCTGGCCCTATCTCAACACGAATTTCGTCTACGAGATAACTGAAAGGACATAGTATCTACACCGACATATTTACATTTAGAAGGAAATTGTACAGCCTCCTATGCAAAGTAACGTTGTCTGCATGTAATACGTTAACTAAAGAAAAGTCTGTAATATAATTAAGAATGTAACTTCCCCGAGCCAACTGATGTACAGGGCAGGTCATAAATATATGTTCTAATGTGGCAAAACACACAATGTGAGGACGGTACCTTACGCGTCAAATAAAGTCGGTCTTTCGTGTAGGCGTGCCCGAGCCGGATTGTTGTACAAATAAACTTTCGAGTGCCCTTAACTCCTGAGTTTTACCCTCGGTGTAAGGTCGCTATACGGTAGCGGGATTTCCTGTACAATGGAAAGTAAAGTTACACCAGATCCAAACTATCTGCTCTCTCATTGTATTTACGCACCTCCGTGTTTGTTCATGTGTTCTGTAACAATTCTCCGGAGTGTTAAACTATTTCTAACCCCCTAACAATAAAACGTCATGGTCTCATTTTGTACCTCCAGTAAATTTTCTTGTGACAATTTATAGCCTAAATCAGCCCTAAATGCTTGAATTACATTTTAGTTAAACAGTTTGTTAAAAAAAAAAGTTCAAATTCTGTGTTTTTCTTGAGTTTTTTACTTTATGATTTGTGAATACTTATCACACAAATTTCTTTACTATCCTGACATTCCATTCTTCTCTATTCCTTGATAGAAAACTTATCTTGTCATTTCTCTTGTAGCTAAACCTCCTCTCTTTGTAAACTCCCAAAGATTTGTACTATCAAACTTTTCTAAATAAAACAATTTCTTCAGATTCTATAAACACAATAAACAGTGTCATAATTATGTAACCCCCGTTCTGTAACCTAAGAATGCGAGGCTAGAATCTGTCAGGATGTGCTATGGGTCTAGTGATTGAGGTTCAACTTGCTTTTTAAAGGTTTTTATTAGTACTACTATGTCTATTACAAATGTGAAGTTAGAATGAAAGAACTTAAAGAATATTAGGAAGCTTGTGACAAAACGAGGTGTCGCTAGGACTAACTAATGGCCTGTCTGACTCCTACATGGTCTCCAAACCCTGGTACCCCGGGCTCAAGCGTTAGCCCTCTTCTATGAATACTGGTGAACCGGCGTCCTAGACTGCGATGTTTAGTCAGCCACGAGGGCTCGATCCCCTACATTTTATCCTGCCTCTGACCCGGTTTCTGACCAAGGAATGCTGACAATATGTGGTCAGCTTTTCTGTTATATTTGTTTACAGGCCAGTCACAACAATCTGCAATGTTCGTTTTGTCCTTCACAACACAACGTTATACAAATACGCCTTCCAAACTAGACCATGTGGTTACAATTATATTATTGGTTTTTAGTAAAAGATAATTTTCTAAAATTGTCTAAGAATACTAAAGGCGGATAAATGAAAATAGGATAGTTAGAAAATGACAATTGCAGCCGTCAATAGTGACGCTCCTCGGAAAGTTAAAGTTAATCCGACTTGTATGAAATTTTGTACACAGAGTATGTAAACAGGGTTTTACACTTGATTTTGAATTTCCAAAAATATTAATTTAGCATCTTAAGAAACACAACAGGGCAAAGAGGGGGCAGTTACAACTTTAAAAGCTGGAGTGTAGGTATCTTTTTTTTGTGTTTGTTTTTATACGTTAGAAGTAAATTTGTTTCCGACTCCCCTTCCTTCATTATCAATTATAATTACGATATATCGGTAAGGAACAGGATGATGAACGTGGAGGACTTGATGTAAAATGTTGGCACTTGGTTGGGATCAAACAATGACCCCTCACGGGGTAGTTTGCGGCCAGGTATTTTTGTTAATTAGTTCAGAAACTTCGGAAACATAGCAATGGTGTGTTTATTTCATATTGAAACTATACAGGTAGATAATCACAGTTGAAAAAAAAAAATTACAAACATCAAAGACATTCACAAAAAAAAAAAATCACAAATTTGCAACTAAAATCACAGCATATTACTGTTTTTATGATTTGTTTTGTGGTTCAGTGACTACAAATAGTACAACTATTTAAAAATTCATTTTACCCAGAATGGCGTTTGATTTTTAGTTAGGTAACTTTTTTTTAAGATGGGATATCAGTGGATCGATTCAATGTTTCGTAGAGAATAATGTGTGTTAAGAAAGTTTTCTGAATATGAACAGACAGATGTCTTCGTATTGCTACTTTAAAAGTTAATTTACGATGATAGGAAGTCATCATTAAATAGCCGCTGTCGTGAGATAATATAAATCCGCCAACTGGTATCCCGTCTTAACCTAGTAACAAATAGTAACACACGTATAAAATAACATCGCACAAAAAACAACAAAATGTCATGGAACTGCATTAGAAACGGAGTCACACATTCTATACAATACTAATTGACGAAAGTGTTAAAATATGTGCTACGGTCATAATTACTGGTAAATATCATCTTAATCCACATACAAATGTACCAAGAAACAAATTTCAATTGCGTTATATTAGGGTTAATTATGTCTTTTATATTTTTGAGTATGCCCCAAGTACAGGGCCTTAAACAATCTACAGCATAATGTGTTTTTTTATTTTAAAGATTCTGTAAAAATGTACAAAATTCTTTACTCTGTGACCTTGAGACAAAATGATAAGAGGAAAGATTATTACTTTTTTTGTTATTATCTTGAGAACGACAAATAAACACGATCGAACTAAACTGCCTTTGACGTACGAAGGGAACACTCACTCTTGTTAAGTAGAATAATAATGTTCATTGGTTTGTAATTTACACTGTAGATGGCAGTGATGTGAAGAGGAGAAATAAACGAGTCAACTATTCTCGGGTCAGAAACTGCGGGGAATAGATTCGCTCGCAACAAAGTTAGTCAAAGATATTCCTGTTGAGCACTTTGAAATGTTTTTGTCTTTTAAATTCATGTTCACATTTAATTACTATAATTATATTATTATGTATAAAATAAAATAGAATAAAATATGAAAATTAAAATTACAAACAGATTTTCTCAGTCTTACGGTGGTTATTATTTTTTGGTTTGTATTTTTTGCTAACAATTGATGGGAAACTAATGAATATAAACTTAACAAACAACTTGAGATGACTGAGGGAGGGTTCTCGAACATTGAATTGTTCAAACGAATGTCTGCATGTTGGTGGTGATCTTTGACCCCCAGATAAGCATCATCAACACAAGTGTTTCTTTCTGCACCAGACTGTACCGGAAGGAAGAACCAAGTAGTTTAATTCACCCGGGTGATAAATATATGATTACGTTTACTTGGTGGCACAAAGAACATTTTGCAACGACTGATAACCGAAACTTTACAATGTCCGACATGTACACATAGCTGCATTTAACTATAATATTAATTTATTTTGGATTCTTTAAAAAAAACACGTTATTATGATGGCACGATATTGCATTCGTCAACAAAATGCAACAGGTCTTAAATGTAAAACAAATAAATTCACAGACTTAAAATTATCATAACAAATACAGTAACTCATCCTTATAATTATATTTGTTAAGTTTAATATTCAGTCAGGGGTTGAAAAATACTTCAAATGAGTTCAAATGCCATTTATTATACGCACTGAGAACCTAGAGGGGAAAATGAGCTGAGTTTCTTGAGTAGTTGACAAGTAACGGCACGGATACGGGGTTTTGAGGACAGTCGATAATTCTTTTAGATGCTTTTAGTCTTTAATAGAAAGTAGGAAGTACAGGGAGAATTACTAAAATGAATAATTATTACAAAATATGTTAATTCATTTTGATATTAATAATTTTACTGCACTAGCTTGAGATAGACAATTTGAACAACAGATATATGTATATAAATTAACTCTTTAAGAAACAAATTTGGTATTTTTCAGACCCTGCCATTGTGAGAGAAAGTGAGTGAAACAGGTTTTCAAGTCGAACAAGCGCCGCGCGTCTAAAGTGACTGAACGCTCACATCCGACAATATCTGTCACAACGTTTCACAACTGGTGCACACACGCAGATGATTGTAAAACGGAGGGGGNTTGAGCAGTTACTAATATCAGTGACATTTTTATTTTTTTAACACATACAAAATAAATAGTACTTTCTTCAGGCCGTCCAGGAAATAGCAAACACCTTTTTTTAAAAAAAAAAAAAAATTCTTTCAGATTTTCTTGATCAACCCGGATTTTTAAATCATCCCTAAGGTTAGATTCCTACAAAACACTTTCAAGTCCACAATTTAATTTATCCTGGAATGTCTGGAAGTAGTTAAATTGCTCCTTAATACCCCATTTTATCATTCTACGGCGAGAGAGGAACAATCCGGATAATCTTTAAGAGTAAAAAAAATCATTCAACATAAAAGTGAATCTTCTTTTACTTGTGTAGAAATACGTTGAGTTTTTTCCACAGATTAATGTTTAATTTAGGCGAAAGTGTTGTTTACATTAACACAGTTACTTAAAAAATACTAACACAGTAGTACACTAGAGACAGTTACAACATAAAACACAATTACATAGAAATGAGGCCGTATACGTAGTAAGAGCCGTCGAACAATCTCACTCGTTCTCAACACATGCACGCAAACAAACTCTTAAAAAATAAACTTTTGTCATACTTGGAAATTATTACAATATAAATTATTTTTCACACAATATACACAATTTGTTCACATGAAAATGTTTGTTTGTGTAAAATCTCTAAACAAACTCTAATGTTGATTACAGCAATATCATTTAAAATGTGACAAAATGCACAACAATGTATCGTGTGCAGAAACTCTATTAAAATGATTATTCTTTTATAATCTACGAGATATACATGAGTGCGAGACATTTACGTTAATTTTCCTCTCATACGTTGGCAATTCTTCTACATACTTTCTTAATAATTGGCACTGGTTTGTTTTTGTTGTCGAAACGAGGCTTGGGACGAAATGATATAAATAAAGAACAACATTTATACTCGACTATATATATTACTATTTGTTTTATTTGTATACAAACTTTCACACAAATGAGGTTGTCTTCCATTCTTGAATCAAATCTCAAGCGTGAAGAATCAAAATGTCTCGAGTGTAATAAAAGATGCTTTTTGAACTAACCTCGACATTTGTAGAAGATCTCACACACACTTTAAGTCCCATTTTAACATCTCCAGTGGAAATGATAGAAATTTAAAAGGGTACAGAAACATAAAGTACTTGACAAGTGCGCACTTGAAGATAGATGAGCACTAGCGCCAACTAGTGACGACATTCCAAAACAAGACGGTTTAAAGAAACGGGAGGGCGCGGTAAGTGAGCGACTTGATTCATTTACGTGCAAAAAAACTTTGCAACACAAAATTGACAAATCTATTTACATTATAAATCTACGATACTTGTTTATGTGTTGATTTTTATTGTGGTTTTTTTTTGTTGTTTTGTTTGTTTTAAGTGAGTATTTGAGAGTTGCCTACGGCTAAGTATCGACTATTTACAGTACATTCACAATAAACTTTGCCATATCTTGTCTTGGTCTAAGTGAGAATTATATTATTATAGTAATAAATACTGGCGTGGTGCTCATCTCACACCCAAGGACACACAGAGAAACTTTGACAATAACCGTCAATCGTCACAAAGTTAAATAACAGTCTTTATTGGGTTTCTTTGAAAAAATGTTTGTGGTTTTTATTAATCTAGGCCCAAACTTACAGACCGTACAGATTTCCCCGACAACAAGTGAGGGCCCCATGTGGGGGGAGTGGTGGAACCTGTACTGTAACGAGGGCTGTCGACAAATAAGAGGGGCAGAGCCACAAACAACGAGCAGGACCGAGGATATAACTGCAGACACCGACGGCAGGCGCTAAGTCTATCGGCAAACACGAACACGGTTTGTACCCGGGTTCTCTTGTGGGTACCGAGTCGGGGGGACTCCGGCTGATGCCAGAGGTGGTGGAGGGGTCAGAGGAAAGGGTTAACAGAGGTGCCACACGTCGTTGTTTCTCTGGGACTGTCTCACGGTGCGGGAACCTCGGTGCGACTGCAGTCGTCCCCTCGTGTTTACTGCTCGTCTTCTTCACTCTCCTCCCCTTCCTGTCCGTACATGTCTGCCAACTTGTCGAACCGGGGGCCCCACGCGCCCAGGTAGTCAAAGTCTTGTTCATTATCGTCTGTTCCTGCAACACAAACCACACAACGACTGTCAGGGGCACCTGTCATTGGTCGGTTGCTGGCCGTCTTGAGAGGCTTTTGTTGAATTTCCACTAGCACTAGCGCTATTTCACAGGGTCCACACACGGAGACAGTTGAGCGCTAGTGGCGAGTTGGTCATGTGACCTTTTATCGTCAACTAGTGGCTAATTAGGTTAAACATTTTTAACTTCACACGACACCAGTAAAACACTCGCCAGCGAGTACTAATGGGCGCGGGTTGACGCCAGTAAACTAGCCCGGTGTGACTGAAGCCTTAGAGACGCTCGGTAATGGCCGTCACAACTCCTCACTAGTGTCTTGGCGCTCTCTACCACACCAGATTCTACTGACGTCTCTCTACTGACGTCTCTCTACCACACCAGATTCTACTGACGTCTCTCTACTGGCGTCTCTCTACCACACCAGATTCTACTGGCGTCTCTCTACCACACCAGATTCTACTGACGTCTCTCTACCACACCAGATTCTACTGGCGTCTCTCTACCACACCAGATTCTACTGACGTCTCTCTACCACACCAGATTCTACTGGCGTCTCTCTACCACACCAGATTCTACTGACGTCTCTCTACCACACCAGATTCTACTGGCGTCTCTCTACCACACCAGATTCTACTGACGTCTCTCTACCACACCAGATTCTACCGGCGTCTCTCTACCACACCAGTTTCTACTGGCGTCTCTCTACCACACCAGATTCTACTGACGTCTCTTGGTGACTCTCCAAACATTAGCGCTCTCGACCAGACCAGGGTCATACCAAATGTTTACCTGAAGCCAACGAAGAAAGCGATCCAGCAGTGCTGCCACCTCCTTCGTAAGCGTAGTTCCGGAGGTCATCGAATGGTGGAGCGTTTGGATCAGCGTCGGCCCTCTTCTTGTGTTCCTCGATGAAAACACCGACATTTGGTTCAGGGCCCATCGGAGGGTCTGGAACGACACAAGTATGGTCATTGACAAATTTGCGTACGTTAAACTATAGTTTTTTTTATTAGAGTGGGGTCTGATCCTAGATTTCTCGAATACAAATTTAAATCCTTAAAATTACACAATTTTAGCTTAATGCCACTGACAAATGGTTTTTTGTCTGTTGTCCCCACTACAAGCCTATTTGATTCTTTGCGCCAATTACTTAAAATTGTTAAATCAAGCCAAGGTCTTCAGTATTGTGTTCGAGATAGTTTTTTTGAGATTATTATGAGTCTCGAATCTCTCAAATACCAGAGGATTCAGCGCTCCTCCATCTTTAGTTTTTTCAAAATATAATATAACTACCTCAAAAGGGATTAAGGGGTTTTCCTTACATAAAGATAAATTATATAATGGCATCCAAAGTCTATTTATTTCCTGTGGTTGTCCTTAGTGTTATTCCTCTCACATGTTTCTATCTATGTACTGTCATTCTTTACCAACTTCCCTTTTGTGTTCTCAAGTTCCCTCTTTTATTAAGTTGCATTGTGCATTTCTCAATCCCTTCTGATGAATGAAACCTAGGTCGGGGGATTAGGAGGTAACAATCAATGTTCATAACTCTTTGTCCAGTGGCAGCAATGTAAAGAGTGAATTGTGTTCCTCTTTTCTCTGTCACAGCCATATTGTGTTTCCTATCTCCACCTTCTTCCAAGAATATGTTTGATCAATAACCAATATTTAGTAACAAATCAATCAAGTTTAAAATGACAACCTAGTCACAGTAATCAAACCCGGGATCTTTGGCTTTCCACTGAACCATCCGGGTGTGCCATATTTCCAGAGTTCGATTCCCGTTGGTCATTTTATTTAATTAAATTTGTCCCAACTCTCAGCACTTATCAGTTTGTAAGAAACATGAATTAAATATCAGTAAAAAAACACTAAAACATTGACACAAACATATCTATAATCATATTTAATTTTCTTAAAGGTCTTTAAAATTCACCTTTCTCATCCTACTCGGTGGTGACATCAGTGAACAGACAGAACGTAGGGGTGTGGGGGTCGAGGGGGCGTTCAAGTCGCGTTTCAAATCGTGTTTCAACGAGAACGATGAGTTTTATCCGAGTTAGAGTAATATAGAGCAGTATTTGTTGTAATAGGTCCAGACATAAACCATTAACATAAATATACATGTTTTAGAATTAATAATTTGTTTGTGGAAAATAAAAGTAATACCATACAAATTATTAGGGCTTCTTGTTGGCTTTAAAGTAGTTGAACTAAATTCTAGTAGAATTTTTTAAATTCTGATAATTTCTCACAACCCCCCCTAGATAAAAGCAATCGACCATCGCGGTCCGGGCAAGGAGATAACTCACATGGAATCTTGGTGGGCATCTCGGGCAGGGGGCCCCCGATGGGGATCTGCAGCGGTGTGATGTCGAACGCGGTCATGTCGTCCTCACCACCCCCTTCGTCGTCGTAGTTGATGATGTTCTCCCGAACGTCGTCGTCCGGACCGGGGTACTTGATGTGGGCCTCACGCCGCCGGTTGTACACCACAAACACCAGGACCAGAACTGCCGGCACACGCACGGGGGGGTAAATGCGAGCCAGTAGGTCGAGGTTCTCAAGACATTGTTTCCCCCCACACTGTGGTTTTCAATACTCTCTCCAAGCAAACTTTGATGGGTTACCCTTCTCATTTTTAAGTTAAATTATTATAAAATGGTCGGCGACCTGGCGGTCTAGGGGGGTAAGGTGTCAGACTTCTGTGCTGGCGGCCGGGGTTCAATCCTCGGTCCTGGCACAGATTTATCTGATTACCAAACCCTTCC
>CABFVX010009408.1:0-18602 GCA_902151425.1 Timema shepardi
AAACTCGAAAGTCTCATTCAATGCATAAAGACTTCCTCAAATTGACGCCAGCGAATGAAAGTTCCTGGACAAGGTGTTACAAGGTGTTTAAGCGAGGTGATGTACCAAAGCTGTGAATACCATGATATGGATTCTGAAATATTTAAAAAAATCTCAACTCATAAAGGCAAAAATTATAATTCCAATAGTTCCAAACTAATACACCATTCATTAAAATTATATTTAAAATCTTTAAACAGTAAGATAAGTAGCAAATAAATCATTACAAATGGCTATATAAAAATATCATTTTTCTATGCTAAAGTAAATATTTAATAATAAATACAGGCGATCATAATGTATTTTTTACATGATCATCAATAGCAAGTCACTATGTCAAATAAAAAAAAAATCAGCTATTTACAATTAATGGTTTTGGAGATTTCTTTGAATCAGATTCCTTTAGTTGAAACAAAAATTAAAATAATACTTTTTGAAACTAAAACACCATCAGAACTTTTTATTTTAACCAAAAACTGGATTTCTCCAAAAAGTTCCAATACTTGAACACCCTTAAGATAATTTTTAATTCGTAAATTTTTTAAGAACTCAGGTGCCCCGGGCTGTGGCCCTACAATAACACTATACAGCTCTTTGAAGCAAGGGTGGCGCTGCTATTTTAAACCTCCGTTTCCCAAATGCACTAAATATAGGTGAGTAAGAGATGCGAGGAAATAAACCATTTTTATTTCAATCAAAACAATAGAAACACATTAATACACATCGTGTAGTGAGTAGGGACAAAGAAACGTTTACGTTTAATGACTACTCTGAAGGAGCTTAGAAACTACAAAGCATACAATCATATAAACCAAAAGAGAATACTCATGATAACTATAATTTAAAAATTTCCTTAGCCAAATGCTTTCTCATAAGATAGGATATGTACAAATTCAAGACTCAACAAGGACGTTCACTATACCATACTATTTACATTTAGAATAAAGAAAAATAAATTTAACATAAGCCAAAAAGGCATTTACGTTAGGGAATATTTACTTCGCTTCATAAGTGATTACAAATGCATGTCCATAAGCTGTTATCTCTCAAGTGTTTGTTCCTTTTCATAAGATAAAAAACAATATTCACACACTTAACGTCCCACATATTTGGTAAGCCAATTTAACTTTATCATAATCGATCTCTGACGAGTAAAAGGTAAAAATTTGGTATACCAACATCGCTTAGTAGATTTCAACAAATAATGCCAATTTCCAAATGTCATAATCCAAACAATACGTTTATAAAAAGAAAAAAATGAGTTGCATTGTATGTTGATTGATTCATCGGAATGTCTGCAGGCCTCAGAGAATCGGTGATTGGGACACAAGCGGACTACAATTGTTACATGTCAAACCTCTTTTTTATATATTGGTTTTAATTTTAGAATTAATTACAATTTTCTTGCTATATTTATATTACTGTAAAATTTCAGCTCGTGTTGTAACCGTGTTACAAGTTACAAGGTTATAATTTGGTATCAAAATAAACACACTCACCCTTCCACTTGCTTTGACTCACACCACCTGGCGCCATTGCCACCTACATATTCCCTGGTCACACATCGACTTCAGACTGAAGAGGGCCGCGCAGTTACGGACCACTTCTCTGGCCCCTCCTCCTTCACCTGGATCATTCTACAAGTGTCTAGACTAACGGCGAACATTCTACTCGCTTCCAGCACCATGTCATGTCACCCCCTCCCCCAACCGCTTATCACTCTACCTTCCAACCTACCGTCCTTTGATCTACTCTCTGTGTCCACGTAGCCAGGCTCCTGTGCTATATATTGCCATGTTTTGTTAGTACGAGGGTAGCTAGGTGGTGACGTGTATTAGTCACAACTTGTGAAGGTGTGGAATGCCAGACCTCCACAGTAGTTCGGGTCCGACGTTAAACTGTAGGTCCTCCATTTCAACTCACAATCACCCTACCACATCAGCATGCGTATAGCCCGAACGGGTAATAAGACGCGGTGCTAATGATGTTATTATGAGGACTCTATTTCACAGACCTCAGCGAGGTAAGCGATTCTATCTGAGCATATATAGTCTGCGCATTCTTTTAAATTGAATTTCGGCCTAGTTATATAATCTTTTCAAAATTATATTTTTGGGCATTAAATTTATCTTATTTAAGTTTTGCCTTGAACTTAGAATGGTTTCTTTAAATTTAATTAATGTAGCTAGTATGAAGCTATTTTTCATCTTTGACTTAAACCCTTTCGAAGAATTGTTTCTCTCGAAATTAAATTTAAAGTTAGTTGGCTGTTTAACCGCTTGGTGGTTTGTATATTTGCAAAGGCATTGGCCGTATTGCTTGCTAGTAGATGACGTTGTTTACTACATTCACTCTTAATATTGACATTGCTTTCAGGTCACTAGAGTACTAGCAAGTCGTTAGTTAACTTTATACATGATGGTTAGGCAATTTGAGTTAGGGCTGGTTATAGTTCCCATTAACTGTGAGGTCGCTATGAAATATTTTATTTTTCTATCTTAATAATAACATTGCCTTTAGCCCACTAGCGTACTACGACGTTGTTTGTTAACTTGCCACACCACAGCTAGTTAATTTTAATTAAGGATAGTTATAGTTCCTAATCACTGTGAGGTTGCTATTAAAGTGTTGAATATTGCCACGTGATGGCTAGGCAATTTGAATTAGGTTTAGATTGTGTTAAGGTGAATACTGTTACATAATGTTAAACGAGTTGTTTTATACTATTAATATATTCCAAGGTTCTTCACCTCTATTGATGTTACTACAATTCATATTATAGTTGTCCCACTGAGGCAGTTTTCCGGCTTTACCATTAGATTAATTGTCTATGCTTACGCGTGTTGTAACTAAATTGGTATTGTTCCAAACTCTCTCCAGCATCATGCCGTATCTCATTGTTTACTCCACTCTACTTTTTGACATTGTACTTGTTATTGTTATATTTCTTATGTTTAATAAATACTACTCTTGTTATCCTTTGCCTCTTATTTCTCTAGGGGAGATCTGGGGCTGGGGTCACAATGTTTTTTGTATTGATGATAGTATTTTTTTTATTTTTTACTATAATAAGATGAAGAAAAAATTTCAGGAATATACCCCCCTAACCGCTCCCTCATTCTTTTGTACTATCCCCTAAGAAGCTATTAAAATTAAAACCATGGATAACTTTAGAGTTTTTATTAAATCTTTTAGATATTTTTAGTCACTTTAAATTAACATTTTAAAATGTGTTATTTTTTTTTAATGTTAACTAAGAAATCAACATAATTATAATAGTAGTGTTAGGCGTAGGTTATTTTATTTTAACCAATATCAAAAAACTGTAGAATGATTTATTTTTAACCAATATCAAAAAACTGTAGAATGATTTATTTTTAAACAATTAGTCATAAATTTCTAAAATTGTAATCAAATTATTTAAATTTTATTTAATTAAAATCATCTTTTAGATTTTCTCCATTACAGTATCCCAACTATATATTTCATTCCCAAAAGGACATAGTTTTTAATAAATATCAATCACAAAGTCCAATGATTTATCTTATAATATTTAGTTTTAGTTAAATATTTAATATTTCACCAAACATCTAGCTTAAGGTTAATACTTCCTAATTTTTAACTGTTATATACCTTAATTTATTTCTTAAATCCATTGCTAGTTTGAATTTTTTTTTTCAGCTCCCTAATGATTTTTTACTTTCTTGCGACCTTTAGAAGAAAGAACGTATTCTGACCGTCACAAAAATAGAATTAAAGATTTTGATGGATGTCATTTTTTCATGCTACTCTAACCTAAAAATGTGGTTTTCACAATGCAGTCTGTTTGTATCTTGGTCTAGAACACCCATTTTGAAATTCTAACACATTAAAATAATTAATAATTAGTAAAAAATATATATATAGTTTTAAAGCATTTTCATTAATACAATATTCTTAGCGAGATGAACTTCTGCTGGTCTAACCCAATGTTTCTCAAAGTTTTAATGATAGAGACCCACTAAATGAATGCTATGCGCACTGAGTAAGGGAATAGGAGACTGAGGGGTATATAAAAGCTACGCAGGAAACATATTATTCTTTGGCAATTCAAATTTATGACTATATAAATAAAAGATAATAATTAATTTTCTTAATAAAATATTAAAAAATAGCTTATAGCCCAAACATGTAGTAAGTAGTAGTAGTAGTTAAAAAAATTGAACAACAACATATAATTACTGTGAATTAGTCAGTAATAATTTATTATTTTTAACATTCTTACCATCATAATTTTTAATAAATCATTGTCATATTTGTTGACTTAAATGTTTCAATCTTTCTTTTCTGTCTCATATGACTTGTATCCATTAGAGAAAATAAATACATCATAATTCATAATTAATCTTGCACAAACATTAAGTTTATTCGTGAGGGGCCAACTTCATGATGGTTCTTGGTTGTTCTGGAAATATTTTATTTTAAGATTATTTTGTAAAGGCTAAAAAAAGTATATGTTTATTTTTATGTTGTTGCCCTTTCATCAAAACTTCTAAATTTTTTGTTAATTTGATCGCTTGTTCCTTGACACGTTTATCTTTATTTTCTGGATTGCTTTAAATTTTTTTGTTTTTTAATGGTTTTACAGGTTAATGACAGCCCTGTTTTCTAGACTGAGCCGAAAACTTGAATATTTTATGCTCAATTAGACCATGATGTATTTTACTAATAGTAATTATATAACCTTTTAAAATTACTTCCAACTCCTGTGAAAATATGTTTCTGACCTTATATTAAGTTCAGGGAAAAATGAAAATTTTTCTTCTGGTAAAGATTTGTACTTCTTTAAATGCCTGAATAGAATAACATGACAAATGACGAGTATAAAAGAATGTCTAACTTTAACTCAAATTGTGTTAGTGCTACCATCTGATAGACAAGAATGAGGTCTTTCTAATGCACTTTAGATTATGGTTAAAGGAGGTCTCGTCCCTATTCAAATTATATAAATAAAAAGGCTTTTCTTGTGTACCTATGAGGTTTGAAATTAAAAGCTGGTGTCCTGGAAAATGAGTGTAACATAACTTTACCTCTTTTACACCTGTAGCCCTAAAATATTAGTTTTAATATTATTTTGTGGCATTGTAGATTTGAGATATATTTTAACTGGAACTGACGGGGGGAATAAAAATTAGAGCAAAGGATGGTTGAAGGTAAAATAAAAATCATGTTTATAAATTTATAAAATGTAATTATTGGATGGATAAAATTAACTGTTATATCCTGTATACAAATTAAAGAACCATGTAATAACTGTTATAGTAGAAGACTATAATTCCAGACACACAAATTCAAATTAGTTCACATATTGATAATCTAAATTGATGATGGTATGCAATGTAAAATGTTTCATTGTTCTCCATTGAACAAGTTGAAAACATAAGTTATCCAAAATAAACTAATATTTATATAAATCCTTAAAACATATTTTTTTTAAATAAAGAATAGAAAATAATCATAGAAAAAGGTATATATATATATATATATATACCTTTTTCTATGATTATTTATATATATATATATATTTGACTTTGAATTAGAAATATATATTCATGTCTCCAAGAATTTTAAATAATTATAATAAAATTTTAGTTCTGATCTTATTTATATTTTTCTTACAAATTTGAAAACAAAGATTAGTCAGTAAAAAATTTAAACATTTACAGCTTGTAGAGTGCAAAGATTCCAAATGTCAAGGTAAAAGGAGTAAAATCTAATTTGTTTCAACACTTACAATAACTTTTTTATCTTTCAGAATTTGGAAATAAAAGAACAGAACATTACTATATTATTAACAAAATGGAAACATTTCTCTAAATACGACGTATTTCAACATATAATTGTTTTTTAAAATAGCTACCATATTTTAGCACAGTTTGAATAAAATATATTATACTCAAAATAACCAACATCATAGAGGTTTAACATATTATATATATATATATATATATATATATATATATAAAAGTTTTCTTAATAGTGTTAGCACACACTTTGAGATGTGCTCTTTACACAGCCACAACTGTTGTAGGTTGTAAGATTGCGAGCCAATCTTTTACCACCTTCCTTACAACTAAAGTTTTTACCCTACTAGGAACTTGAACATGACTTGTCAGATTAGATTTTTGAGTGAAATTTTTTAACCTTTATGAAACTTGAAGTCCTATGTGAGTAAGAATATGGCTTGATAAATTGTGTTGCTGTATGAAGCATTTACCATATTCTACACAATTGTATTTTTTTACATTACATTAATGAGTATAAATCTATACTACTAGACTAGACTTAGGGAAAAATATTTTCCTCTATCTTAGCAAATATAATTTTTGTTTCAAATATGAATGAGAAAATGACATGCTAAATGCCAACTTTTGGTGAAAAAATACCACAAACTTCACACTTAGAATTGTTAATGGCACTATGAAGAAGAATGTGATTCTACTTTTGAGTAGATTCACACAGTCTTTTTGTTTCATGATGTTGGATGAGAATATCAGTCTGAAAAAATAATGCACAAAATTTAATTTATTTAAAAAAAAATATAATAAAGTATGATCTTATGTGTATGTATTAATACACATATACTCCATTCATGGTAGGAATTACTCTCTGAAAGGTCTTTTTTCCTACCAATATCCTACTATATAATAGATTTCTGGTAGGAAAATTGTATTTTTTTACATTACATTAATGAGTATAAATCTATACTACTAGACTAGACTTAGGGAAAAATATTTTCCTCTATCTTAGCAAATATAATTTTTGTTTCAAATATGAATGAGAAAATGACATGCTAAATGCCAACTTTTGGTGAAAAAATACCACAAACTTCACACTTAGAATTGTTAATGGCACTATGAAGAAGAATGTGATTCTACTTTTGAGTAGATTCACACAGTCTTTTTGTTTCATGATGTTGGATGAGAATATCAGTCTGAAAAAATAATGCACAAAATTTAATTTATTTAAAAAAAAATATAATAAAGTATGATCTTATGTGTATGTATTAATACACATATACTCCATTCATGGTAGGAATTACTCTCTGAAAGGTCTTTTTTCCTACCAATATCCTACTATATAATAGATTTCTGGTAGGAAAAAAGGCTTTTCAGAAAACAATTCCTACTATGAACGAACTTTAAGTACAGTATTTCACCACATAATCGCTGCACCCAGTTTTTTCAGCCCAAAAATTGATTTATAAAACTTCATCGCATAATTGTCGCATGGTGTAGTTCTGTTTGTCACTTCCACTCACTACAAAAGATCTTTAACTGTTGACCTTGGATGAACACTTGTCTTCTCGCACACTGGGAGCCTAGAGTTCTCAGTGCATGCATATTGTCACTGGGTATATTTCAAAAAGTTGAGTTGCATGATATGGTAAGACTTCGCATCTTACCATACAAGCTAAACTAGTGATTGTATGTTAGCGATAAATTAATTTTTTTAAAAGATTCACATAATGGTCGCACTACACTTTTTTCTACAAACATTAGGCATAAAATATTCGACTATCATGCAGTGAAATACAGTATTTTGTAATTTAATAAGTATTCTTAGAATATTGCTGTTTACCCTTTGCTTTTGTATAACGAAAGTCATATTAATGTAATAAGATAAGTATTTCTTATGAGAGATAGCGAGAAACTCAAATTTCATTAAAAAGAATGAAATTGAGCCATCTTTGTGTGTGTGTTTATGTGTGTGTGCTCCCACATTTCTTTAGACGTGGATATTTTCAATATTAGTACTGTTATATGAAAACTACTATAGTAAAAGTTAATTAGAAAAACATTATCATTAAACTTAGCTATAGCCTACATTTTGTTAGTGGCTTTCACATTTATTTAATTTTACAAGTAATCAACATTTATGGAACACAAATTGTAGTAGTTATGTTTTGTTTATGAGTAAAACAAATAACTTTAAAAATATGTATTATATAAGATGGCGTCTGTGATCTAGTGGTCAGAGTTCCTGGCCACAGATCCAAAGGTCCCAGGTTCGATTTTCGAATATTGCAGATTTTTTTGTGAGCAGTGGGTCTGGAAAAGAGTCAACTCAGCCTTGTGAGGACAATTGAGGACCTACTTGACTAAAGAAGTAGCAACTCTGGTCTACAAGATTGAGATCAATAGCCTGAGGTGAGGGTTTGTTTTACTGACAACATTACACCCTCTAACAGCAAATGTTATTTATATATATAAATTAGGGGTTTGCGAAGTCGAGTCGAATATGGGGATATTCTGGAAGGCAAATAGAAGTTCGAATATTTTTCTATTTAATTTTTACTAAAAATATTCTGTTGACATTGAGTATATTTATCTAACATAAAACTAAATATTTAATTTTTTTTAAGAGTAATATTTGTAGCGTATTGCCAACAAATAAATGTTATATTCACATTAACTTTATATTAAAAAACACTTTTTTATGCATACAATCTAAGTTAGTAGTAAAAAATACATGTATTTTGATTTTATAAGTACATTAAAAGATATATTTAATAAATTTCAGTATTCCTATTTTACAAATCAACAAGGCAGCTTTTTTAGTTTATTAATCTATTTAAATATTTACATGTGAATTACTAAAAAAATATAATTCTGGTTTTGAAAATGCATGCGCCTATAACATATCTTAAAAATAACATGATAATGATAATAATTTTACTCATAAATCAATTCTTTATGAATATGTATAAAATAATCAATTTTTTTGTAGATTTTATATATTATTTTTTTGTCAAATATTTTAGATTTTATTAAACTTAAGAGTGATTTTTATTTAGAATTACTCACTAATTGCGTAAGTTTAAAAATTTTTTTTTAAGGAATGTCATGTTCCTAGCACATGCACTCAACTATCTTGAAAGTCTACCGGTAGCCTAAGCATTATTAGGAGCTTAAATTGAACATACTGATTCATGTAGTAACAAATGTGTAAATTTTAAAATATTTTAAAAAATATCTCAAATTTTCATGAAATACTTCAAAAGTTTAATCAAACACACTGAAAGTAAAAAAGTATTTATTTATTTTAATCTACACTTTCAAGAGGAATAAATTTGTCTTCAGTTGATACCAATCAATTTTTGTGCTCAAGGAGGTTAGAGGGTTAATGTTATGGATGTCTTGAAATTCAAAGTGTTAAAGAAATGTTCCCAGTTCCACCAAGAAAATAAAGCAAACTTTTTCTCAAACTCAAAACGATAAAAAATATATTTTATTTCTTGAGGTAATTTCAATTGACTCATATTTGATATAAAATATAAGTGTAATATAATCATTAGACTTTGAATAGCAGACAAAGCTTAAATGGCTGCAGAAGCCAAATGTGGGTTTGAATCGAATATAAAGTACACCAATATTTGATTCGGCTTAAAATTTTTCGAAGCTTCACACACTCCTAATATACATATATATAAATTATGTCACCTCTAAACCTCAAGAAACAAATACATATAATTCAATTGTTATTTGTATTTATTTTCATATCACTTGGTAAAAGAACACTTTTTAAAGCTTTTGTTAAACAGAAATAAATTATTTTTCTTATTTTATTCAATAGGAGCCAGAATAAGCATTACATTTTATTGTTGAATATGTATATAATTGATTAACTTTAAAGTTTATTTTATGTTTGTCAATATTCAAATGGTGTCATAATTAGACTAAAATTAAACGTTAATTTTTACCGATTTAAATTTAGTCAACTAAATTAATGTGTGAGTTTTTAAACTTGAAAAGTGACTATACAATTGTTTAGTAGGCATGCAAATTAAATAAATATTGTACCCTTTGAAAACTAGTTTCTAATGAATTGATGTCTCAATGAGCAGTTCTCATTTACACACAGGCTTATATTACTGCCATAGATATTGCCATACTATATTATTTATTTAACGATTTTGATTTCATTTTTTTGTGTTAATCTATGAGGTGTGATCATAAAGTAAGGAGTATGGTTTCTCTATTGAATACATTTTAATGGATTTAGTGGAATTTAACTTTCCTTAGAACACTGGTTGTGATTAAATGTAAATTAACTTTGTTTTTGATATTGTTGACATGGCACGTTGTTAAGACTTAAGTAGTTCCATTCAAACTGGCAATGGATTCAAACCTTATCATGTTTAATAGTACAGTTTTATTAATTTGGGGGGGGGGGGGNGTAAATTTTATGTACCTATTGAAATTAAATAAACTTAAATAAGAGTTATATATGAATAGCACTATAACTGTTCAAACACATGAAAGAATGAAATAGAAAAGTTGATGGGAAAAGAACCGATATCTACAATAAGACTCACAATGGTAGAGTATGAGCTGCAACAGCTGTTATGAGCAGAGCAAAGAGAGTGAAGAAACGATTCCAGAAAGATGGTGCATAGAGGTTAAAGAATTTGCCTCTGAATTTAACACTTGTTTCAGAACAATCTATGACATTTTTCATTAAAAAAATGCTTATAGAAAGGTGTGTGCTCTGTGAGTAAAACAAAATTTACTCTAGGACACAAAAACTGCAGTTTTTCAGTTTCCCTGTCACATCTTGAACATTTTATTTAAGAAGGAAATGGATGTTTGGGACTAACTGTGATGGGATAGGATGTATAGATAGTTACACTGCTTCAAGTTTGAAATTGAAATAAGCAATATTGTAACAAATTTTTAAAATCGGAAAAAAAAGTCCAAAATGTGTACCTCAGCAGGTTAAGTTAAGCTTAGTGTATTCTAGGATAGAGATAATAAGCAGTGATATATATATATATTTAATACCACATGTAACAATAAAAACGATATTTGCTATTGTGTCATATTATAATGACAAACCCCACAAACAACCAAATAGTGTCTCCATGAGGGGATTATCAGATCAGTTCTATGATGAGGCAAATGTACTAACTCCACAAAAAAATGTGTGAAAAAAAAGGTATTATATCCTTATAAGTATTAAGATAATGTGGTTTGCAGAGCAATTTTAGGGGAAAAAAAACTTTTGAAATTCTAATACAAACTTTTGGTCCTATAAGGTACCTTAAAAATATAAGCTATGTTCCGCCATCTCCCAAAAAACTAACAATAGGAATGTAATTTGGTACAAGTATGTTCTATAGTTATAAAATAGATATGTATATTTTAGGGTCAGATTTTAAAGTAGGTGGCCATTACTTTTGTTGCTGTGGTCAGGACAGCATTAATTTTTTCAAAACTTTTACTCTCTTGTTCAAATGAATCCAGCTTATTGAGTAAGACACAAGATATATTAAGTCATCTTTATCTTTTTTGTTCTCTGTCATTTATTGTCACCTTTATTTAAGTATGTGATATTTGTATAGAACCATTACTGTAAGTGAAGTGATTGTTTGAGAATTATTTTGTTATTATTTGTGAATACATATGGCTGTATTTATTTTAATGAGACTAAGACCATGTGTTGTATAGCATTATCTGCTAAAACTCATCATATACAGCATAACTCTAAATATGCGGCAATGTAATAGGTGCATTTGCATTTCTAAAATTCTTTAGAATATTTACTTTCTTTATTGCATGGAAAAATGCTACACACTCATCTAGTTCTTTTTTGTCAAACTATTCGGATCCTTATTTGATGGTCAATCTTTACAGCCTCCAAAATTAGACCAAATCTATTCGGAAAACATTCAAAAATGTTTGAGAACCAATAGTTATAAATCATTCATAATTACAGACCATCAATATAACTGTACAATATTAGACTCAAGTACAAAGGGTGGGCTAAGGGCAGCAAGAGCATCTTCCTGGCTGCATAAAATAGAGGGAGCCCAACAAAAGAAATATGAGTCAACCATCATTCAGATTTTGGTGGCAGGGAAGCAAATGGATTGTCCAACTCTCATCGTAACTTACACTTGTACCTATATCCTAAAATGCTTCAAACAATTATGCTTGATAATTTTTTTTGTTGAAGTTATAAAGAGCTTTTTTTTAAGCATGGCCCATGCCTTACTTCCTGTTCAACGATGTTGTTCTTATTATTAATTTCCTGATGAATTAATTTATGAGGTTTTGGGCAAGAAGATATGTGTCACCTTCCTAGTAGTTTTAAACCCCCTCCAAATTTGAGAATCTAAGATTATTTTAGTCCAACAAGAAAGTTTTTTCTCCCAAAACTCAATCACTAAACAAGTAGTTAATTTCTTAGCTATAAACACTTTATCACACTCTTTACATGAGGGGATTAGGGGTTGTTTTATATGTGACAATATAGAATGAAAATGATATCAAATCATCAGTTCATAGTCAAATGTTTAGTCTAGAGAAATGGAGTTAAAGCTTTTTACTGCATTGTTAGATATTGGACCTTACTAAATTGGCTCCTGTTTTTACCAGGTTAACTATTGGCATTTACAAGGTGGAAGATACCAGCCTCTTGGTAGAGTGGTCAGATTTACTGGCTGATGACAAAGAGGTTCTGGGTTCGATTCCTGGCTGGTACTGAAGGATTTTTCTCGAAAGGGAAATAATTCCAATAGTCACTAGGGTTTAGTTAATTAAAAGTTGAGTTAAGATATTCATTGAAACTAAACCCTCATATTAACTATCATAATAGCCTCATCTCATCAGGCATGGAAAGAGCCTCTATGTAAAGGATGTACAATTAACACATTTGGGAGTCCCCTCGACAACAGTATTCTAATACGGGTTAATCTTTCCTCAAACTGAGCTACAGATTAATTTAGCCAAGACATGCCATTATTATCATTATTAACTGGTAGATAAAAGTACTTAAAAGAAATACTTTTATCTACCAGTTGATAATGAAAATAATGGCGTGTCTTGGCTAAATCAATTTGTAGCTCAGTTTGAGGAAAGATTAACCAGTATTAGAATACTGTTGTCGAGGGGACTCCCAAATGTATTAATTGTACATCCTTTATGTGGGGTGAATAAATCTATTTCAATATATAGTACTAAAAATTAAAGATACAACACTTGTTATATATTTTTAATAATGCAATTATTTTGTGTACTATGGTTTTTTAAAGGTTTTGTTTTGGGTAAAAAGAAAAGCATATTATTAGAGTTGGGACAGACCCACTATTTTACAAATCTGAATCTCGAATCCAAATCTTGAATTGGAATTTGAATCTTAGAAATATTATGAACATAAGAGGAAATAAAATATGATATAATAGAATTTTGAATAAATAACTGAATGTTAACTCTGAAGTTTGGTTGTTATATTTGTATTAGAATTTTGCTAGATCTGAACCAAAAATAATCTAAAAAATAAATCCCAATAAAATATGAAAATTAATATTATTTATATTTAAAAAAAATCAAATTTCACATATACTTAAGGATCTTAAGTATTTGAGAGTACCAGGTTTTGAGGGTCAATAACTATTTTTATTAATGGACAAAACAGCATTACTATTATTTTTACTATTTACGGTATTGGCCACATCTAGTTATCATATTAAATAAAATGAAAGATGACACCACATCCAGATATGGAAATCAAACCTGGGACCTTTGGCTTAGTATGCCAATGCTCTAACGACTAAGATATCCAGACTACCTTAAATTATGGATAAAGTATATAATTTGACCCTAGTTTAAATTATTTTAATGCTGAAAATTATGAAAGTAGGTTGTTTGAATGCTGAAAATTATATAAGAATTTTGATTGACAAACCAAAGTTATAAGAAAAATACAAACTAGAGAATTGATTAAATTAACAAATAAATACCATGGAAATGATTTCGCCAGAATCATTATCACCAATATATCGAAGTCTGCCATTACATCACAAGTCTATTACATCGTATGTCCATTACATCGCGTTTTAGGAACAAATACATTGCAGGTCCATCACGTCGCATTTCCCCCACCTATCTTTACACAGCTAACCCTACTTTGACGTACAACCAATAGGGTTGAAGGGGCGTATATATACAATTACATCGCATTTCCGCCACCTATCTATACCCAGCTAACACTACTCTGACGTACAACCAATAAGATTGAAGGGGCATATATATACAATTACATCACAAGTCCATTACATCGCATGTCCATTACATCGCGTTTTTGAACAAATACATTGCAGGTCCAACACGTCGCATTTCTCCACCTCTCTAACACACAGCTAACCATATTGGCCAACACGATCTCAACAAGTTGTGTTAAAATATAAACGCACTCCCAACTTGTTGGGGATGTTGGCCAACATGTTGGTGTTGGATCATTTGTTAGAGATAATAAATGACCAACCCAACATGTTGGCCGAGTTGGGAGGTTCTGCGCATTCGCTATCGGGTTGAATGAGTGTCTAACCTTGGTGAAGCATGTGTTTTATTTTCAGATTAGTTTAACTTTTAAAATCGGGGCTAGCATAATTTTGTAGATCATGTAATGGAACAAGGCTAATATAGTTTAACTAATTGAGTTAAATTCTGAAAATGGAAAAATTACACCTGGACACGGGTATCGAACCCTGGACACGGGAATCGAACCCGGGACCCGTGTTCAGGTGTCATTTTTCAATTTTCAGAATTGATGGAGATGTAGAATTTCTCACTAAAGAGAATAAATAATAATAGCTTCGGCTACTAGATTCTTAATTGATTTATATCTTAAGTATTTTGTTCTTTGTGATGTTTCATGTGTACAACGCTATAAACACCACTTTAAAAATGTAGGTAACTCATTATTACCATATACACACCTTCAATTCGACGTCTAGCAAAAAAACTTCGAACGCCCTACCGTTTCTTAAGTTTTGGTTCTTCTGCAAGAGTACACTTCCTGTCATCACAATAAATGAAGAAACGGCAAGTAATACGTCATTATCCATGGCTAGAAATTTGTAGACTGATTAAAAAAAGGTAGAGGAACCAGGATGTTGGTCTAACAAGTTGGCTAGAATAAACACAGCTTACTTTTCCACATGTCTTGTCTTCCAACATGTTGGATCCAACTTGTTACATAGTAAATGAAGCTTCACTCTCACTATGAAGGTAGGTTTGGTTGAAAGGATTATGTGCCTGACTCCCCTTGTTGGCAAAGTTGATTAGGTTAGACACTCATTCAACTCGATAGCGCATGCCCAGAACCTCCCAACTCGGCCAACATGTTGGGTTGGTCATTTATTATCCCTAACAAATGATCCAACACAACACAACTTGATGGCTCTGACCAGCTCGCCCAACACCAACATGTTGGCCNGCTCTGACCAGCTCGCCCAACACCAACATGTTGGCCAACATCCCCAACAAGTTGGGAGTGCGTTTTATATTGTAACACAACTTGTTGGGATCGTGTTGGCCAATATGGTTAGCTGTATGTAGAGAGGTAGAGAAATTCGACGTGTTGGACCTGCAATATATTTGTTAAAAAACGCGATGTAATGGACATGCGATGTATTTGTAGTGCGATGTAATTGTATATATATATGCCCCTTCAATCCGATTGGTTGTAAGTCAGAGTAGGGTTAGCTAGGTATAGATAGGTGGGGGAAATGCGACGTGATGGACCTTCAATGTATTTGTTCCTAAAACGCGATGTAATGGTCTTGCGATGTAATTGTATATATACGTCCCTTCAATCCTATTGGTTGTACGTCAGAGTAGGGTTAGCTGTATATAGATAGGTGGGGGAAATGCGATGTGATGGACCTGCAATGTATTTGTTCCTAAAACGCGATGTAATGGACATGCGATATAATGGACTTGCTATGTAATGGTGCCCACCAGCCTAGAAACTAATCATCAGATTCTGTTTCAAGAATATCGGAATCTGGTTCTCCTTTAAAATTGTAAGACTTATCATAAAAATGATTAAATAAAATTAACATTAAGCCTAGACAAGTATACCATTATCTCTAGAAAAAAACAAATGCAAGTTTTTACTCTAAAAAAAAATATGTACAATGTTTGCATTAAAAGTTAGCAGTCTTACTTGACTTAAAACACTTTGGCCCAATATTACAACATTTAGATGGAGTTAAAAATAATAAAAAAATATTCAAGTTCATAGATCATATATTGTTCATGATATATTAGTATATGTTGGGATTCGACCTTGCTGATATGTTATTGGAGTTGTACAGAATCAATACTCGTTCCAAAAATTTTACAAGGGCATATTTCATTGGTGCCTTAATGTAGCTGTGGTCAATCGATTGAAACAAATAATGAGACAACCAGAAAACTCAGTTCAGAACTTCTTTAGGGGAGTATGTACATGCACTACTGACTCTGTTTAGGTGTCTGACTTTCCTCGCAGAGTTAAGCTAAGATTTCTTCCCGCCCTCATATTAACTTTCATCATCTCTATTTCATTGACCATGGAAAGAACTTCCAAATAAAGCATGTACGTTTAAAACATTTGACGTTCCTCCATGGATTTCAGTATTTTAGTAATGGCTAATCTTTCCTCAAATTGAGCTACAGATTGATGTAACCCAGACACGCCATTATTATCATTGCTGGTAGATAAAAGCTATTAAAAGAAAACAACACTCAAAAACCCAATTTTGTTGAAAAGTTTAAAAAAAATCCTTTTTGAATAATTTTAAAATTATCAAGTTAATCACGATTTTCAACTTATTAATTTAATCTATATCATGAGAGGTACTAAGCATAGGACTACCATAAGATATATTTTTACCGAGAGTGTATATATATAGGCCATGTTAAATTTTTCGAACTGTAATATATATTATATATAATATATATATATTGGTCATGCTAAATTTTTCGAACTGTATTATCTATATATATATATAATACAGTTCGAAAAATTTAACATGACCAATATATACTCAGTACTCAGCATAGGACTACCATAAGATATATTTTTACCAAGATTTGAAGTTAATCTGGCATCAAAAAAAGTTTTAGTTTATTTATTATTGGTCATGTTAAATTTTTCGAACTGTATTATATATATATATATAAATCTTATGGTAGTCCTATGCTGAGTACCTCTCATGATATAGATTAAACTAATAATTTCAAAATTATATAAATATATATAAACACACAAGTTTGAAAATAAAAGTTAACTATTGAAGGCTTAACCAGTTATATAAGTGGCAATTTTTGAAATAACAGAACGCAACTAAACTGGCAAAGCAATTACATCTATAGGTCCTTTTGTTAAGGTTAAGTGGAAATCAAAAAAAATCAATTTTTATACACAGTAAATAATTTTACAGCTCAAAGATATTACATTGTTATATAGTAATTAAGAATGTAATTATTTTGTGTACAATAGTATTATAAAGGTTTTGTTTTGGATAAAAAGAAAAGCATATTATTGGTGTTGAGACATAACCACTATTTTATTAATCTGAATCTCGAAAACAAAACTTGAATTTGAATATGAATCTTGGAATAAATTATTAACACAAAAGAAGATGAAATATGAGAGATTAAAAATTAGAATATATAACAAAATGTTAACTCTCTTTGGTACAATATATTCATTTTAAAACTAACGCAATCTAGTATTAAATGAAAAGTCTAGAGTCTGGAAATATGTAGTAAATAAAAAAATAAATACCATAGAACCGTTTTTGTCTGATTCAGCATCATCACTATCACTATATCGGAGGTTACCTAGAAGCTCACTGTCGGAATCTATTTCAATAACCTCGATGTCTGGTTTACCTATTGAATTGTGAGACATATCCTGAAAGTGATAAAATAAATTTGATTAAAAGACTAGACATGTAAACAGTTATCTCTAGAAAAACACAAATGAAAGATTCTACTCAAAAAACATATGTACAGAGTTTATATTAAAAGGTAGAAGTCTAACTAGACGTAATGCACTATGGTCGAATACTATACCATTTAGATGGAGTAAATAAAAACATTATATGCAAGTTCAAAAATCATATATTGATCATGATATAATTAGTACTAATGAGGAGTCTACCTTGCTGATACGCTAATGGAGCTGTACAGAATCCATTGTCATTCCAAAAATGTTATAGGGGCATCTTTTATTAATATATTAATGTAGTTGTGGTCAACCGACTGATACAATACAAGCGCCACATGATACAAATAATGAGTAAACCAGAAAAATCAGTTCAGGACTTCCTTTGTACAAGCATTACTGACAGTGTTTAGGTGTCAGTATCAACTCGTAGAGTTAATCTAGTATTTTTATCCACCCTCTTATTCAATATTATCATTTCTCGACCTCATTGAACATACAAAGAGCTTCCACACAAGAAATCTAGGATTAATACATTTGGGCGTCCCCTGGGCATCAATATTCTAGTACTGGCTAATATTTCCTCAAACCGAAAAAAAAGTTTGCTGTAGCCCAGACACGCCATTATTATCAATACTAGATGATAGATAAAAGTTCTTAGAAGAAATGATCAAAAACACAGTTTTGTTGAAAAATTTATGGAAAGATCGTTTATTAACAATCTTAAATTTATTCATTCAACCTAGATTATAAGAGGTACTCAACATAGGACTAGCAAAAGTTAAATTTTTACCGGGATT
>CABFVX010009409.1:0-18597 GCA_902151425.1 Timema shepardi
AACTTTCCCACCGGCGGGAAAACAGAAAAGCTAGTGCCTAACCTAAACAGTAAACAAAATTATGTGATACACTACCGTAATTTAAAACTGTATATTTCCTTGGGTATGAAGCTTCAAAAGATAAACCGAATCCTAACTTTCAATCAGAGTGCTTGGTTGAAGCCATATATTGATTTTAATACATCCCGACGAAAAAATGTATTAAATGGATTTGAAAAGGACTTTTTCAAACTCAGATCAATGCAGTATTCGGGAAGTCGGTGGAGAATCAAATACATCGTGTAAATGTTCAATTACTAAATTATGAAAAAAGGTTGAAGAAGCGTATTGCTTCACCAGCATTTATTGCTTATACAATCTTCACGCAAGAGTTAGTTGGGGTTCACATGAGAAAAATAAACCTACTTCTTAATAACCCTATCTATGCAGGCTTTGCAATCTTAGATATAAGCAAGGTTATCATGTATAACTTTCATTATAATTATGTTAAGAGAAAATAGGGACAAAATGCAAAGCTCTTATTCACAGACACAGACTCCCTCTGCTACGAACTGAAAACAAAAAATGTGTGTGTGTGGATATGTTTGATAATATAGACCGATTCGACCCTTCAGACTATCCAGAAACACATTTTCTGCACAGTGTATGCAATAAAAAAAAAGCTCTGGGTAAAATGAAGTATGAGATGAGTGGAGAGGGTATTAGAGAGTTTGTGGGACTTCGGCCTAAACTTTACTTCAATCAAAAGGAGAGTCTTGAGGAGAATAAAGTAGGTAAAGGGGTATCAAAAACAACTCTCAAAAAGATAATTAAACATTCTCATTTTAAAATTTGTTTAAAGCAGGGGATTTTACACTATACCAATATGTCCATGATAAGAAGTGAGAAACATCAATTGTACAGTATCTCTTTGAATCAGTGATAGCAGATGAAACTACTGACGTTTCATACATTTCCCAGATGGGTGTTGTGTTTCGATACATTTTAAGTAACGGACAACCAGTTGAGAGATTCTGGCAATTCACTAATTCTCTTGGACATGATCCAGAATCTATCGCTGGATGTATTCAGGATATTTTAGACAAAGTTGTAGATAAAGCCGAGAAATTGATTCCCCAAAGCTACGATGGTGCAAACGTGATGAATGGTCACCACGCTGGTGTTCAGGCTCTTATTCGAGGTGCCTACAAGAATGCACACTTTGTGCATTGCCACGCACATGAGCTCAATTTGACTGTCGGCCAATCAACTAGTCAGAATCAACAAGTTCGAGTATTTTTTTCCAACGTAAGTGAAACTATTCATTTTTCAGTAGCTCTCCACAAAGGATTGATATTCTAGATGAAACTGTTAAAAAAAGGATACGGCATGGTTCAGCTGCCAGGTGTAATTTCAAGAGCCAAACTATCAATACAGTGTATGAATGCAGGGAGCATTTGACTGAATGCATGGAAAATAATAGTCATCACTGAAAGAGTTTGTGACAATAAATCACGCAGGGGCTATTCGGCCTATGTTGGAAGACTCGGTAATTGTGTTTTGGCTTACAGGTTTTAACAATATTATGCCATATGTGGATGTCTTATACAACCGGCTTCAGAAAACATGAACTAATGCAGCACTTATTAGAAAACATGTAAACACTTTCAAGTAGGAAATGAAGATAGAGAGGGAAAAGATGGACACAGTGACCACGTATGTCTCGAAAAACAAAGTAAGCATCAAAGAAAAGGAAGAGAGAAAATATTCACCTAAATAGAACTGTTGCAGCTAAAGAAATATGTGATATTATCACGAATCAAGAAAAAGAGAAATTTTCTTTTATAGCTCATAACTCTGCCATTTCTTCCCTC
The DNA here is from genome assembly GCA_902151425.1 of Timema shepardi. Classification (NCBI taxonomy): domain Eukaryota; kingdom Metazoa; phylum Arthropoda; class Insecta; order Phasmatodea; family Timematidae; genus Timema; species Timema shepardi. The sequence goes on from CABFVX010009409.1 coordinate 1,854, forward strand.
GAAGCTGAAAAATTCCAGGAGTACGAGAAAAGTTTCCAACTCAGCTTGTTGAGCAAACAATATATTTTTATTCCATTTTACAGAAGGACTGTCTGAAAACTGAACTAGGAGAAATTTACAGAAGACTAGATTTCAGAAATATGGATGGTGCCATTAGTCTCTAGAGTTTGTTATTGAAAATAACTTGCAAACTACGTTTATGGAGACTGGTGCTAATTATTTTTACTATTCCAATGAACTCTGCTGAGGCCGAGAGATGCTTCTCAGCTTTAAAACGAATTAAGTCATTTTTAAGGAGCACCATTAGTAAAGACAGACTGAGCGCTCTAATCATGTTCACAATTGAAAAAAATATGATAAAAATGAAATACATAAGTTCAAAGAAAATTTTATTGATTTGTTTACCTCAAAAAAACAACAGGCGGGTGGACTTGATTTAAAAAAATTGTACTTAAGTAATCAACATTAAAAGGTAAATTGTAATCAATACTGTAATAGTATCTTTCTTTGTAGAAAGTAAAATGTCACAGATTTTATAACTATGAGTGTTCAGTTATATTGTTTGTTTTTTTTAATTCTAGAAACATAAATGTCTTGAACCTTTACGTTACGTCGTAGCTGTACATTTTATTTTCACAATTTTTGTATTGTGAGGCCCTATTTGAATAACCTAAGAGCTTCCACGGGATTTAACTGTATATTTCAATATTCTTGTTTGAAAACATGTATCTGGTGAATACAAGTTATATTTATACGAATATTATTATTATTATTATTATTATTATTATTATTATTATTAGTACCGCGTCTTACTACCCGTTCGGGTTATACGCACTTACCCTAACATGTAATGGTAGGGTGATTGTGAGATGAAATGGAGGACCTACAGTTTAACGTGGAATCCGGACCACGGTGGAGGCCTGGCATTGATACGAATAACATCTTTAATATATTATTTATTCATGTAGCCATCATCCATGTTGTTTATATTCTGCTAAGACTTCAATATATTTAAATTTTTCTCCTATCTCTTTATTGGTTTCAGGAACTATATAATATTGAAAGTTTGATAATTATAATGAAATTTGATTACATTGGTTTGAATGACTAACTTTGTGTAGTTGTCTTGCGTTCAAACGATTACATTACAATGTGTTTAAAGTTGGATATTATCTTGTATATTGCTTTCAGAAACCATATTATGATGAAAGTTCAATAACTATAATTAAATAAGGTAGTTAAAAACTTTATCATTATTTTTTGGATGACATACTTTGTCAAGAAGTCTTGCGTTCAAACGATCTTCTAGGTTAGAGGATTATAGGAAGTATTATTGTATTAAAATTTATTTAAAGTTGGCTATTAGATTATAAATGAGGGATTCAGAACTCAAAATAATATTGAAAGCTCGATAGCTATAATGAAATAAGGTAGCTTAAAATTTAATTAGATCTTTTCAAATGCTAAACTTTGTGTAGAAGTCTTACGTTCAAACAAACCTTTAAGTTACAGGTTTGTAGGAAATATTACTATATTAGCCTACATAAACTTATTCAAGGAAACAAGTTAAGAGTTTCGAAATTTGTTGTGCACTTCAAACTTTTTATTAACAAATTTATTTCATTCAACTAATCACACATTAACGTATATTATATGCTCAATAAAATTAGCTAATAATGTCAAAATTCCACATTACTTAGAATTTGTGTAGGAGAGAAAGATATACCTTAAAGTTTCCATCTCTCTTACACAATGGTATGCAGAAGATAGTTTAAAAACTTCGAGCCATCGCGTCGTCTGCATAGCATTGTGTAGGAGAAAAGGAATCTTTCGGTTATGTCTTTCTCTCTTACACACGTACAAGGTAATGTGGAATGTATGCATTGTTCTTTAATTTAATTGAATATATGAGATACATCAATGTGTGATTAGTTAAATGAAATAAAAGTGTTAATAAATGTTTTGAAGACCACAACAAAGTTTGAAATGAAATTTTTCTTTAAATAAGTTCATGTATGCTAATATTATATCCAATATTTTTTGAAGGGAGCTCGTTTTGGAAGGCTTTATCTCGTACCAGAAACCTACCGTCTAGTAGTATTTAGTTAGGATAAAAGACCGTCCAGAAGGGAATGTCTACTTCCATTCTAGATGGCCGTTTATCCTACCAAAATACTACTATATAGTAAGAGTCTGGTAAGAAATAAGGCCTTCCAGAATGTGATTCTTACCAAAATCATCGTATAGTAAATCCCGTAATTCCTACAAGCCTGTAAGCTAAATGATCGTTTGAACGCAAACTTATACACAAAGTAAGTCATTCAAACAAATGCAATCCAAATTTTAGGTATCTTGTTTCATTAAAGTTATCAAACTTTCAACATAATATGGCTTCTGAAAGCGATATACAAGATATGAGCCAACGAAAAAATTGTGATAAAATAATACTTTCTATATGCCTATAACACAAATGATTGTTTGAACGTAAGTCAACTACACGAAGTTTGTCATTCAAACAAAATATTTAATCAAGTTTTAAGATACCTTATTTAATTATATCTATCAAACTTTCAACATAAAATGGTTTCTTAAACCAATAGGTTTATAATATGTCCATATATATGATTAAATATTAATGAAGCTTATTAATCTGTTTGGTGGTGTAACAAAAAAAACTGTCAGGGAGAGCATCTTGTTTCTGATACCCACACCATTTTCTGCTTTTAATAAAATGCTGAGCTGTGGCCATATGCAAATTACAAAAAAAATTAATACGTTAGGTGTTGTTATTAATTGTACTGTATCTATGGTGTAATCAATACAAAATTAAGAGTCAAAAGAGACAAATTAAAGAAAAAGCCTCTTTCAACTGGTGTACAAGCTCCACACAATAACAGTTTTGTTTCTAAATTAAATTATCTCTTCTAAAGTGTTTAAGTATTCATTTCTGTTCGGGCTGGGGGGAGCGTGGGCACTCTCATGGGTTCAGGCTTTTCGTGAGGGTGGATGGGGGGTACTCTCACGGAACGAAGCAGGGGATCATTTAACAATATTACAACAACAAAAAATCAAATAATTGAAATTTAGATAGTATGATATTATGTAAGTCGCTTCGGGGGTCATGTGCAATAAATTATACAAGTGTTTGCTCTCTTACATAGAATGGTTTCTTAAATTAAATAGATATAATGGACACATACACTCCGATTTACAGTTATAATATAATATTAGTATCCAAAAAGATATTAACACGTTTTTTGGGCTGTCACTAATTGAGAAAACGTAACTATACTTTTGTGTTTGGAACGGAATTGATACTTTCTATCAAACGTGGCAATTAGATTCACTTATGATTGTTAAATAGTTTTAGTAAATGTTGCAAGTGTTTTATAATGCCCTTCGTACAGTTTATTTTAGACTTATATGGATAATTAAACACTAGAGAGTAGACCTAAGCCTGTTAATTCCTACATACAACTCAACCATTATCATTGATAACAGAGATATTAAACATTAGAGAGTAGACCTAAGACTGTTAATTCCTACATACAACTCAACCATTATCATTGAGAACAGAGATATAAGAGATATTAAACACTAGAGAGTAGACCTAAGCCTGTTAATTCCTACATACAACTCAACCATTATCATTGAGAACAGAGATATTAAACACTAGAAAGTAGACCTAAGCCTCTAAGCCTGTTAATTCCTACATACAACTCAACCATTATCATTGAGAACAGGGATATTAAACATTAGAGAGTAGACCTAAGCCTGTTAATTCCTACATACAACCCAACCATTATCATAGAGAACAGGGATATTAAACATTAGAGAGTAGACCTAAGCCTGTTAATTCCTACATACAACTCAACCATTATCATTGAGAACAGAGATATTAAGTTTGCGCAGAAAAAAATGTCTTCGTTACATTGTTTAATCAGTCGTAGGTGTATCTTGATTGGAAATAAAACTTTGAAATTTAAAATAATACATATTTTGCTCACAAAGGTTTATTTTAAATACGTTATAATATTATATAATTATATTTTTCTATTATATAAGTGCTGTAAATTATTACATCATAGAATGAAAATTAAGCACCAACCTTGATTTAAATATCCACTAGTCCAGACGTTAGACAGGAATAACTTCCAATAGTGAATAAATCAAGTAGGTGTAAGAATTTTAATTCTGTAAATTTATATTTTATTTAGCTATAATTTATTCTTAGGTGAATATTTATTTAGTTTCATACTACTTTTAATTAATTCTAGTTAATTGCATTTTGTCGAAGGAAGCACCCATAATGGCCGCACTATGCTTGGAGGAAAGAAAATGGACTCCATTAGTGGAGTAAGGGGAGAGAGAAAAGAAGAAGCGAGGTTTTGTTTTGTTTGGGAGTTTGGCTATTTTCGGGCATTGTTGCAAAAAAGTATAGTAAGGAAAAAAACCTACAAGACGGGGTTAGTGAAAGCAAAAGAAAAAAGAAAGTATTTTTTTAAGTGAGTTTAGCAAGAATACCTTTACAGCCCTAGCATATCAACCAAAGGATTGATGGGACGTAATATAGCAGCAGACCACGGCTAATACATGTGAGTTATTCAGATACAGCAACTATCTCCAAAACAGAAGCTACCACCAGACTACATAACAATCTGTTTGTAAAAAACATTGACTCAAGAACGTAACTTTACTGTTTTGGGCCAGTATAATGACTTCGATAAATGCAATAACTTTATTCAATATTTATTATTCTTACTAACCACTGACTAACCTCCTTGAGGAAACTGACTGTAATGTATATAGATTTAAGGAGTTCAAATGGTTTAGTAATTAAGTTTTAGTCTAATAAGTCAGATTAATCAATAAGTATACATTTTTGTCCAACATGACCCAGAGGTCCTGAGAAGGAGAGTCCTTGCTCTAATTGTCTGTAATATTATTGTTATAAAATATATTTTTTTAACCCCGAGATATTAAATGGCTCCTGTTGTAAATTGTCAAAGCTTAATTGTGAACGCAAATATTATAAACATTGAGGTAAATTTTAATATAAAGATTTACAGTAACTTAAATTGAGAGGCTTTTCAATTTCAATAACAAAATTAAAATTATTTTTACATAGGCCAGTTGCTAACTTAGGAATTTGTATTTGATCTTGTTAGTTGTTATTTTTTGCAATGCACTATTTTCTATTTGTAAGCTCTAGTAACACAGCTGACTAACATGATTTTAGTTTATCTACATCCTATCAATATATTTATCTTATTATTATAAGTTAATATAGAAGTCTAGGTTGAGTAATGTAAGTAATTGAAAGATTGAGTTTGGCTACGTTAGCTAAATTTTTGTATTTTTAATTATTTGGAAGATCGGCAAAACTTGTTAAGTTCAAAACTTTGTGTGATTTAAGTATCTTATCTTACTAAACCCTATTTGAAACTGTTTAAATTAGTCCTTAATCCCTTAAATGAAATGTTTTATATTCGGAATAGGTTTGACAAATTTCGGATATAGCTGGTTTTCATTGGCTTAAATTAGGGTCGAATATGTAAGCTTATATTAACGTTTTGAAAACCTAAATATTTCAAAGCTTCGGATTCTAATTCTGTTTTCAAATGATTGTTTATTCATTTCAGTGGTTTACGAAATAATTGCACCAAAAAATAATACTAATATGTGAAAGTTCATTTTGGTATCAAAAGGTGAACGATTGTTATACTTAGCAACTTCACTATTACTCCTAGATTACGTTAGGTTTGCGGATTCTTTTCATCTCACGCCCAGGTTACGTTAGGTTAGGTCTAGCTCTGCCTGACGCCCCCTCGAGCTGGCGCCCAAGGCAACCACCCGGTTCACACGGCCCTTGAGTTGACCCTCTACTGGCACTTGAGCGTACTATAAATATCAACAGAGTTACCAAACTTTGAATGAAAACATGTTTAGAAAATTATATTTAATATATTATATAGAAAAATTACGGTTTATAAACACTTATAGGTATGGATTTAAAACAATTAATTTCTTATTTTCAATTAAAAAATGTGATTTACCAAAGATGTGTTTAAAAATGATCCCAGTTGAGGATATTCAAAGTTGTTAAGGACGCTACATGGGAAAATATTGACACGCATGCAGACTTTTAGAAATCCCGGATTATTTAAGAAGTGGTTTGATATTATTTTTAAACATAGTTTTCAAAAAAATGTTGGCGAAAATTATAAGAAGGTGTCTCTGACCAGTTAAAAAGATTGAGTTTTGATTTTAAAGTTTAAAAAAATGAAGTTTTAGGTGGAAATGTGTACTTCTAAGGTTAAATAAAAAGGTTCGAAATCTCTATCTAGCCTTCCTTTCTTAAATAAAGTTATGTTTTGATAGGGTCACAATTTGTAGGATTGCTCTGTTCTGTTCCATATAAATATATTTATATATCACACATTAAACAAAATTTAGAATTAAAATTTTAACTTTTTTACTGGTCAGAACTTTCGCCTTCATTTTGGTGAAAGCAATATTAAATAATATCTAACCATTTCATAAATAAATTGTGATATCTAAATGTGTACAATGCTTCTCAGTCCTCTCATTAACAATTATTATATTTGCAGTCGACCCCTAGTCCCTTGAATGAATAAAAGGGCCTTGGTCTTCTAAGTTCACTTTGTAACGTGTTGTCATAGTAAACTCATATGGCAGGATTAGGGTACTTATTGACAGGGGGAGGGTTAAAGATGGGGGGGGGGGGTAACTACTTAAAGCTTTCTCGTTGATAACCGACAGGTTAACTCGAGGAGCCAATATTTTTTATCTGCCCTCTAGTAAATTCGAGTTTAAATTGAGTTGTTTGAAAAATGTTCACTTGATTGCACTGTAGTCATTGGGGACCTCACCTAGCGATTCCAACGTCCAAGGGGTAAACCCTTGAAAAGGAGATCAACACGTTTAATCTAGCGGTTGTGTATCTGTTGTGTCCTTTTCTGTGGTCTAGAGCCAAACAGGAAACTTTACTCAAAATTTCAAGTTTTCATATTCGAAACCATTAAGCTCTTCTAACAAAACCACAAACTCCCCCACCTAATTTATTGTCTCGACAGGCAAAATTGGCCCTGTAGTTTGGAATTGTAAGAAATAAGGTCTAATCCACGTATATCCACACTCGTTTTAATATTATTAAATCAATATTTAGTTTAATATAAGAGAGAAAACATAATTAATCCTCCTATTTGTGCTTTATACTTCTAATATTTAGATATATTATTTTTAAATAGCAGTTAAAATGGACTATTTGGCCAAAATTAACTGTAGATAAATGTTTTCAAAAGATGATTCTTCTATGATATCAGTTTTGGTATCTACTAAGTGAGAAATAATGTTGTAATAAATACGAAACAACTAAAAACTAGTTTATAAGTTGTTATAATATTAACTAGTTTCCATATTATTAAGATTAATAACCAGACCTACCTCAATAAATAAATGGTATGGTGCACCAAATGGAATTTCTCTCTCCTTTGTCTAGAAATCGAAACATTTACTTAAAACTTGTAAGATTTGTGAAACCAGATAATAAACTTTTCTGCAGAAATATGATGGGAAAAAAAAGAGTATCACATTTCACCAAGAGGCATAAGTGAAAGAAACGTATTGTTCATTATTCATATTTTACAGAAACAAATTATCATCAAAAAGCATAATAATAAACTCCCAATTTACAATAACTCAATTTAAAATTATTATTTTTTTGCCAATATCTCGGAAATCAGTATTTTCTTACGTTTTTGTGGGGGTGGGCAGAATCCATATTACCATTGATATCTTTAATATAACTGTATGGACATACACATACACATACACATTGCCAAGGACAAAAGCGTGACGCTCAAGTTTATCGTCTGCTACACTGAGGGGAGACAGATTTAACGGTTTCTTTCAATGTTCTTATGCGAAAACATGTTTCTGATGAATAAAAGTGTTATTGTTTGAAAATAGTAAGGTATCATACTACACTTTCCTGAAGACATATTTCATTAAAGGATATACAATCCAATTTTACAGGTAATACTGTAGAAATACGAATTCAATCTTTAACATACTTAAATAATTATTTAGTTATTATCAATGTTGTTTACAGTCTGACAAGACTACATTTATAGTTAAAGTTGGCTACTAGCGTGTATATTAGTTTCATAAACCATAGGCTATTATATTGAAAGTTCGATAAATATAATGAATAAGGTATTTTAAAATTTGATTACATTTTTGAATAACAAACTTTATTTGGTTGACATATATTCAACCTATCACTTAGGTTATAGGGTTGTAGAAAGTATGATCATACTCAGAGCCCTGCGTTTGTGGAGTTCACGATAATTCGCGAATGTTAGATATGGCATTTTTTCTTTCAGATGTTCACATTTCAGGTTACCCTGATTGCAAATATATGCTCAGAATTGTCGCGATAATTCGCGAAATCGGCGTTTTAGCGTGATATTCGCGATTTTAAATGATGTCCGCGATAATCGCGATTTAGTCGCGATTTTCGGCATTCGCGCTAATATTTTGGGATATTGAAAAATAAAAATTGAAAGTTTTGATGGAAGAGAGTGATGGCATCGAAAGTTTAAAAATTGAGAATGTGCTGCTAGGGCTGAAGACAGACAGTATGTTCAGTGACTTCGCAACAAAGTGTTTGCAAGCGTTGTGGCTGCCGATTTCAAATGCAGATTCAGAACGATATTTTTCTAGGTATAGTTTAGTAGTAACAGACCGCAGAACCACAATGAAAGTGGATAACATTGTTACCAGCTGCATGTTGCAGTTTGGTGATGTTGAGTAGTTATTTTGTATTTTTCTAGCCTAAATTGAGATTTAAAAATATAGTCACAATTTTTGTGAAGTAACAAGATGATTTTTGTGTAATATTTTGTCTTTGTGACTTGTACATACTTTTCCCGGACCAGCTTCCGTTAAATCTTACTTTTTTAATAAGTTGACAGCACATTTTTTTGCGGAATAGTGTTTTTTACCGTTTTGTCCAAACAAAATGTAATTTTTTGTTTTCACTTCAATATGTTTAGTTTACCTGTTTCAAACATTGTCCTGGAAGTCTAGTTTTAACCCAACAAAGTCACTTTAATCACGAAAGTTTGATAAAAACCACTTTTTTTAACGCTTTTGTCTTAATCCGATAATTTCGTCGCAAAAATAGGATTTTTGTAATTCACCGCTTACTCACCGCTTTTGGGAAACTTAAAAACGAAATTGAGCTTTTTTATTCACCATAAAAGCAGGGCTCTGATCATACTAAATTTTTTTTTATAAAAAGCAGGCTCATATCCTGTATATTGCTTTCAGAAACCATATTATGTTGAAAGTTCTATAACTATAATGAAACAAGTTGACTAAAACCTGTATAACATTTGTCTGAATTACATATTTTGTGTATAAGTCTTACGTTCAAATGATAATTTATATTATAGGCTTATAGGAAGTACGGTATCTACTAAACCCTGAATTTAGTAATAATCCCAATTTGTAAGGCTTTATTTCATGCTAGAATATTATCATATATATTTTTTGTTAGGATAAATGTCCATTTAGAACGGAAGTAAAAATGTCCTTCTAAAAGTTATTTTATTCTAACTAAACACAACTATAGGGTAGGATTTTGGTACGAAATAAAGCCTTACTAGCAAGCTTCTTTCAAAAATCATCGTATATATTAGGCTACATCAACTTATTAATTAAAAAAACTAACCAGTTACGAACTTTGATAGTCTCTTCAAAGATTTTACTAACATATTTATTTCATTTAACTAATCACCCATTGATGTATCTAATATATTCAATCAAATTAATAAACGATGTCAACCTTCTATGGATGTAAGAGTAAAAGAGATATCCGAAAGTTTCTTTTTCTCTTACACGATGTTATGCAGACGACAGCTGGAAAATTTCAGCCAAAGATGTTCATCCAGTTATATTATATAGATAAATGAGCTTAACTAAGGATTCTAATAAAGTTTATGGTGAGACAAAATCTAAAAAAACACTTCTGCAGACGCGCGTTCAAAATGTTTGCACCTAGCAACGACAGATGGCCCTGAAGCATAGCCTATATATACACAGCTACAGTAGCCTCATGGTTTCTTTGGTGCTTACTGACAGCTCACAGCTGACTTCTGACAGTCAACATTTAGGTAGATACCTAAATTTTGACTGTCAGAAGTGACATCTAATAAACACATGTTTTTGCAGATCATATGGTTCGGCGTAGGAATACATAATTTGGTCTGGTAACTTTTCAAAGCTGTCAGTCAGCACCAAAGAAGCCATGGGGCTACTGTATACATAACTATAAACTGCCATTTACTTATGATGTGTTATGCCTAATGTTGCTGCAATAAGTATTCTATAATTTCACACTTCCATTCCTTATGTCTAAAATAATATAATTTATCAAATCATAAAAACAAACACGTAAGTTTGGTAAGGAGAAAGAGGGAAAGAAAAATTCTTTCGATCCCTTACATAGGGAGATTTTGGTGGGAATGGGAGTTGATATAATGAAAAAAAACCTTACGTAATTTATGGTTTCATAAAAATATATTTCAATTAAAGCTTTGTGGTTTTTTTTAAAAAAATTACTACAACCTTACAATAATTAGTTTATTCGTGTGTCAAATACTTGCGAAGATATGATTAGAATTGTCAATATCTGCTTATATAAAGTACCCTTAAAATTATGTTCATGGGGTGGTTAGAGCGACCATTTAGTTTATAATGATAAACAATGCCTAGATACGAAATTTAATAAAAATCGTTACAGCGGATTTCGAGAAAGCTTGTTTTCTCTTTATCTTACCTTTAATAAACTAACCTCAGTTTTAAGGTAAGATATCTAATTCCAAAAATTTCTCGGAGAAACCTTATAAAATCATATATATTTAGTTTTAGCCATATCAGTAAAATGGTTTCGGCTTTAGGCCTAGATATAGACACACAGGCAGATGGCATCGCAAACAATATTTTTACGTTTCATGGGGTTGACAGTTATCAAAATTTGGACTTAATTTTTTTTTTACGATCACAGCAATTATCTATTCAAGGTGTCGAGAGAAAGTAAAAATGGTCTATTTACGTAAAGATGAGCACAGATCATATTCTTATACATTTCAATGGTGCAAACACATTTCTATACATTCCTAAAACCACTTTCAACTAAAGGCTCAATGGCACAATGGCGTAAAATAAGCATAACTTATAAAGCAAAATATAGTAAATATTGCATATCACTTATCTAAGTTTTTGAGTTTATACAGTCACAATGTCCCATTATTTGAATACTGTATTTATTTTTAATTTATCAACTTTTTTTCTAATAATGTTCATGTTTATTTGGTAAGGAGTAATAATAATTGATAGTAAGGGTATATCTTATTTTTTATTCCCTTATTATTTTATATACTTTTCTTTTATTACAACAACATATTTCAGTTAATTTTCACCCTCTTCGATTCTGATAAAAACCAATGTTATTTCAAATTATTGTATAAAAATATGTTATAACATTTTATGAAATATTTTATACAATAATTTGAAACAACATTGGTTTTTCTCAGACTTGAAGAGGGGGAAAAATCACTTAAACATGTCGTCGTCATATAAGAAAAGTATATAAAATAATAAGGGAATAAAAAAGAAGATAATTATAACCTTAGTAACAATTATTAACTATAGTTTTATAGTCTTATGAAAAGTGTTTATTTAGGTAAAGGTACATATTGGAGCTTTTACACACTATAACAATTAAAGAGTTTTATTGAAAGATACCTCCTATCTAAGCTTACTTTTTAAAAATCAAACTTGTTAACCAAAGGTTTAAGCCAAACAGCTGGTTTTTTTTTGTATGAAACTCACAATTATTCAAAATTAAAACAAATGATAAATCCTTACATTATTTCTATGTTTCAAAATGGGACACGCTACAAATATTACTTTTGAGATAAGAGTCTAGATTCATAGAAATATGTCAAAACACAGTTAATTTATTACATTTAATTGGGATCAAAATCAGCTTAAAGTCACAAGTATTCAACTCTCCAAAATTCACTCAACGAGATGAGATTATTGGTGTAATACGTTCCGCATTTTCTGCGTCGGTCTCCTTAAACACTAAATATTCTCCTTTGCAGTCAATGGCAAGTGATTGTGGGTTCTAACTTTAAGGAGATGGCTTTGTGCAAATTAGCTTTTTTTTTGCATTGTTTAAGCCAGTGAGGGAATATTATCTATATTTTCTTCAATACCTTTCCTAAGTACAATACCTTCTTTACGTTACATATTAAGAAATTTCTCAATAAATGTTTCTAGGATATGTGTGTGATTAAATCTGTAGGGAATTTGAGATTTCCTAAGTCATCTTACACTTTATTGAGATATGCTCTATGAAAAATTAGATAATCATGTCCTTACTCCATTGTTGGAATCACACTTTGTTAATGTCTTCTTGCAAGGCTTACAGTGATATTTCCGTTCTATCTGGTCTGCAAGATGGCCAAAAGATCAAACGGTAAAACCAATAAATATCGAATCTTAATTGGTGATGATAAAATAACGTTAAAATTGTATATGTATTTTCACACTCGTTAGTTCCTATTTAAAATAGCATTCATTTAATAAGAAAATATGTTAAATAGTAAATAAGAAAGTGGTTTGAGATACCTATTAATTTTTTTATCACATATATCAAAATAATATTTATGTAGCCTACAATTAGCTAACACTGAAAGGTGGCATCAATATTTTAATGACTAGACTCGCCTATAGCAGTATTTTATAGTCTACACTGTTACAACAGTAATTTCATAAAAGAAAGCTTGCTATCTTTTAAGATAAAAAATGAAGTGTATGGTATATAATGTGTTGAATAATTGCTTCAATGAATTTGAAATAATTATATTTATATACATGGGCCCTATATGGTTAAATCAAATTTCGAACTAATTTAGCTTTTATTAACAGACAGAACCCACTTCAGTGGTTGAATAATAAGTCAGGATTCGCAAGCGAGATAGCTGACCGGCCCGTTTGTCTGTATATATATATTTTACTATCCAGCCTGCATTCATGCACTAACACAAAATACAAGAGTTTAACTTTAGTGTTTATTACGTCATTTTGAATATAAGAAACCCTTAGAACTATTTAAAACCATGCTATATTTTTGTTTTAACTTTAAATACTTGAGTGTGGGAATTTTAATTTACACCGGGAAAATACCAGTTTTAAATTATTTCAAGTACACATTAGCTATTTTAAATTCATAGCATCAAATAGCTATTAGAGACCTTCATTAGTGGCCCCGCGGTATATGGTATTTGGCATTCCTCTATCAAATAGTCATGTTTCGATAGGGTCACAATTTGTGGAATTGTTTTATACGTTTATATATAAGTTGTCACACATTAAAAAAAATACCTTTATAATTAAAATCTAAACTTTTTAACTGGCTAGAACTCTCGCCTTCATTTTGGTGAAAAAATATTTTAAAATATCTAACCACTACTTAAATAAATGTGTACTTCTAAATGTATGCAAGTGTCAGTGTTTCGTAACCAATAATTGCAGCTGACAGCCAGTTCCTTAATCAAAAAGAAAGAAAAGGACCATTGCGTTTCAAGTTGTCTTTGTAATGTGCAGTCAGAGTAAATTTATTTGTGTGGTGGTATTAGATTACTTAGGGACAAGAGGTATGGTTATAGACGTGGGAGGGTGCTAAATGAAGCTTGCTTAGTGACAGACATCCAACTGGTTAGCTCGAGGAGTTCATATTTTGTATCTGCCTTCTAGTAATTGAGTTTAAAGCGAATCCTTTAGAAAATGCTCACTTGATTGCGCTGTAGTCACTAGTGACCATACCTAGTGATCCCAACGTTGAAGAAGTAAAGTCTCGAAAAGGTGCGCAACACATTTAACCTAGTGATTGTGGAGCTGTCCTTTCCTTTTCTGTGTCATAGGGACAAAAATTTTGATCAAACCCTGCGGAAGGCTGTACACCACTTCCTTAGTATATTTTATTTATAAGAAAATCTCTTTACAATTTAAATATAATACAATGTGTATAAATTTCACCACCACCCCTTTCCCCTCCCAACACAGTGTACATAACTAATTTGTGTGAATATATATATCAAGCACCTTCAAATGTTTGTACAATCATTAACAAACTATTACTGTAGTTAACGTGTTTGTTAATAAAAGGGTTCTTTTCTAAGCTATTTATTATTTTCTCTGTTCCCTATATTGATTAAAACAGTAATATTAAAAGTTTGTGGTTCAAACTTCTCAACAAAATTTGAATTGCCCGCGTATTAATATTATGGTAATACTTTTTGGCTTCAATGGAAGTAAAGAGTAGCTAGACCCGTATATCTTAGACCTTGGTATCTACACATCGATTATCGCAACAAATACCGTTTCAAGAGTATCGGCCCGAGAAAATATCGCGTCTGTCTGGGAAAACCTTAAAAGATTCATTATTATCACGTAAAAGTAACACAACACCACCTATGCAATAATATAATTATTTTGCTTCAAATTCAACCACTAATTTTCAGACCTTTCATTGGAACTACATTCAAGAATTAAAAATGTATTGTGAAATATCTTGTCATGACAATTATCTGTGCTGTTGCCTTATTTATCTTTATTCATTTAACATGGAACACCAGCTGGAAAGGCGTTTTGTTTTTTATTGATGCTTAGAATCGTTAAAAAAGCAAATCTCATACAAGAAAATGTGAACCTATCGCTAGAAAACTAACAAAACATGCCTTTTGTGAAACTACTGCTGTGTCTTTTCAACAAAGCTCTGCTACATTTGAAAGTATTTTGAGGTAAGGCTTAGATTAAAAAAATATGTTCAAATTAGTTAATTAAATCAGATTATCTCTATATGATATATTAATAATATTCTAGAACAGTTGTTGCAAACCGCTTTTCATGGAATTTTGAGTGAGACATCAACTACGAGCTCATTGTATCCTGGTTTGACCTCATACTGTGCCTACAATAATTTATAAAGTTGCGAACAAATTCTCCAAATTACTAAATTATTTACAAGACCAACATTTAGATTTGAGACGTTAACATAAGACCACGCTTAATACATTATTTTTATCATAGGCCTAGTTTCCTAAATCATGACATGCATTAGCCAACTACATAAGTTAACACCAATGTAAATAGAGTATAAGGCGGTGATGTCGCTCAGTTGGCCCACACATGCCAGGGCATAACATACACACAGCTCTGGTTACATATGGAAGGCAAACTACCTATGTTGTTTAAAATCGTCGCATATTCGAACTCTAAATAATAATTAAACCTTTAAAATCCACACACTGTCTAATTATTGCCATTATTCTACTTGTTTACAAAAAATGTATGTTTGGTTGTCTTTGTATTAAAATATAACTGCAATGACATAATCAGATTCCTCCAATCAAATCAAATGTCTCAATTCTCTTTTCATTGGCAAGAACTGTTTTGGACATTGTAATTATATTCTAGAAATGACAATAAGTTTGAGATTCACAACTTGGGTAGCGATCATGGCTTGGCTCAAGAACACGAGAAAAATGAACCTTACCTTGCACTAATAAATGTTGGCCCTTCATGTACTAAGACTGTTTTAAAAACTATTTGTTCACCTCCCCTCTCTCTCGGCATATCACAAGACACACACCTTGGACATCTGCTTTTCTCAGGAGCAAACTCAAATCCTGCAAATGGAATATTATTTCCATATTCCCTTTATCAAAGACAAAATTAATATTAGTCAAATCTTGACCTAGGTCATCTTAAGGTAAAGTTCTCTCCTTAGGACCCAATATTCGTGACTTCAAGCCCAGCCGGGGTCGACGGATTTATCTTGAGCAATAAAACTCTGTAACACAACTTCCTTCTGAGGGGAAGTAAAGTCGTCAAGTGTGGCGTGTAAAAGAACCCTGGAATGTATTTGACAACATCTTTTCAACTAAATTGGTCGGCCCTTTCACTTTCGCTCATAGAAATTCTCATGGGCTGTTATAATTAGTTGATTAAGAAAGTGCGCGCTAAATACCTCAAATAGGCTGAATAAATAAAAACAAAGATTTATATAACCCTCTTAAAAACCCATTTAGGTAGCTACAGAACTACCAACTTAAAAAACCCTAAGACACTGAAACACTTATTATATTAATGTTTGATCATAATCATTAGATAAAAATAATCTTGTATATATGATTATAGTAAAAAATACTAATCAAAAAAGCTTGATCCAACCTTCCAAGTCTTAAAATTCAATCAAAATACAATTTTGGATGTGTTAATTTCAGTTTAGAGAATAGTTTTTCCCATGCGAAGTTATATGTGTATTCTGATATACATTTTACTGAATGACGCTTGTTTTTGTGTCTTATGGAATAAATAACATTGCAAGATAAGATTTTATTGTTGAAATAAATGTCCTCCAAAGGAACAATAAACACGCTCTCCTCTCTAGGCCTCTAATGTAAATGTTGATTGTTTTCTTTGCACTAGGACGATGGTTTGCTAGTATTCTAGTAGCAGACAGCTGTAACATGTTTTCTTTGCACTAGGACGATGGTTTGCTAGTATTCTAGTAGCAGACAGCTGGAACATGTTTTCTTTGCACTAGGACGATGGTTTGCTAGTATTCTAGTAGCAGACAGCT
>CABFVX010009411.1:0-16856 GCA_902151425.1 Timema shepardi
TTTACTGTATTTCCCTTGTATTGTTTCATCCTCACTATCCTATAGTTTGGGGCCTTGTCTATAGGATTGGCTGAGGGTGTAATAGGGCGGGAAGCCGTTTTTATTAATTTCCATAATCGGTCACGACATTTCTGTTCTTGTCAATGTTGATGATGTTGGCAAACTCCCCGTACACGATACAGTTGACGGTTATGGTGAGAGTTCTGGTGAAGCTCACTTCGATGCTCAGAGAGCCTCGTCAAATTCCAATGCGATGTCCTGTGTGTGGACAGATTAGCTGTGAGATCGGAAGCCATGAGATGATATCCCTTAGGGAAGGCTTCCCATGTGATGTCGCTACTTTTGTTCATAAAATGGATACCCGTTACAGAAAAATAGTGTGTGGTAGGACTTGCTATATTTGCCGTTTGAAAAATTGGAGTGTAGCGGTTTCGACGGCACATGTTCCCCATCCACATACAGCGAGAAATGGTTCATGCCATAGGTTTGGAAGTTTAACGGGTTCTTGGTAGCGTCTTCATTGAACGCTGCGTTTGATACAAACCCCACGATGCAGCGTTTGGGTAACTGTCCGGTGAATACGTTGTCCAGTGATTTCCCTTACACAACCGTAGGAACAGGGAGTGTTTTTACTTCCACACGTGTGATGGAATACTTTGCGGGAATAACGTTTAATGCTTTGGCATGTGCCAACAGTATAGAAGGTGTGTCTTTGACACGTCGCACTAGAAGGCTGGCTTCAGCGATGTGAACCTTTAAGTGAGGGAGTTCAGGGACGGCCATAAGACTAAACCCGTCTCTGGAACGGACCTACTTGACTCTGAGTTCGGTACCGTTCAAACTGTATTTATATTGGTTAAACACGTCACCGTGTAGATATACCAGAAGATCCACCATCTTACTTTTTGTGGTGAGACTGCGACGGGCCTCAAATTCCTTGTTGTTGGCGTTAGCCTCCTCAAAGGTTCCGGGGCTGTCTGCGAACCACAGAACACAAGTAAAATGTGTTCTTTTGGCGTCATTGTTGTAATTGAACATCGTCTCTCTGTACGATCTATAAGCATACGTGCTGCTGGGCGGTGAGACTAGTTTTTGGTTTAAAAACACATCCATCTTTGTGAATAGCGAATGCAGCCAGTGGTTGACGGGAGAGATTTGATCCACCTCTGTGAAAGCGCAACCGTCAGGTTTCATGATGGCCGCCCTGAGATAGAACATAGTCTGTAAAAGATCGATATAAAATTGCATTGTCCGGTAACGGTAAATTCGATGGGCAAATCTTTGGTGAGGGAAGAGACAGGATTGTACTGGAGCCATTGCCCACTTTCAAGACTGGTTTTCGTGGGTGGATTGGAAAAGAGCTTTAACTCACTGCTAGTACACTCGTAGGACTGGGGTGTAGAAACGACATTTCAACTGAAAATATATACCGCTTATTTCTTGACCTGTTTATGTCAGGCAACGACAGAAAACTGATGTCGGGGCTTCTTACGACGCCCTTTATAGCCTGAGCTGGTCATCAGTGTGTTGACATTCTTCTCCGCCTTGCGTGTCAGGTTTGTTCCAGCCTCTTCAACACGGTGCCATAGAGCCTATTTGAAAGGACGACGCTGATTGGCGACATCGGAGAGCACGTCGATACTCGCATGAAGCGCCTGTTTTCCAATGGCTTTAGCACATCTTCTCAGAAACTTCATATCCCGTGCCCTCGTTGATAGGGAACACCGTGATAGATCGAAGATATTCCTGTTCCAGGCTGGTTGACGTAGTATCTTTGGTAGGGACAGTTCATGTTGAGCAGCGTCGAAAATGAAGTTTCACGCACACTTTTTCAAACTCCAATGGTACAGGTTTACCAGTGTCTGATACTATATTGATTTCCTAGCTTACAATTTCCATTATAAACACGGGCATGTAGTGAAACGGATCATAGCTGACTGTCTTATGTATGCCGTAGAGATAGTTTATGTTGTTTATACCGAAGATACGTAAAAGCGGTGCCAAAATGTCACCTACGGGCTGAGGATCGACGATATCCGTGCGTGTAGATGTACATTTTCAAGGGCAAGCCTAGTAGAATGTCGGTGGCATACGGTGACTTTGGGACTTTGATCACAAATTTAAAAAAATATATTTTGAAATTAAATAATAAATTCCAGATGTATAGAAAAAAGAGCATTAAAAGTAGAGTGGAGGAACGAAGGGGGTACTTTGATAGATGTAAAAGTTGATCAGGGCCCAAATTTTTGCCAACCCTTGTCCTATATGATTAGACATCAACCAAACTCAATGCGCCAGTGATCATGTCCTTGAACCAAACATTAATTACCACTGTTGTATATTTAAATAAACCATTTTACTATATATAATATGATAAAGCCTATTAAAATGGTTACATTAGATGTCAAAACTACTACCTCAGATTGAATCGTTTAGAATACTTACTAATGATGATTCATTTCCACTTAATTTAACACAATAGAATTCAATCCAAACAATATATACTATCTAATATGAAAGTTGGAGTTTGAGGTCCAATTATTTTTGCGTGCAAAAATTAGATAAGGGGTTCTGGTTCACTGTATTTTTAACCAGGGGTATCCATAGGGAATGGGAACCAAATAATGGTTTATGGAAATTGGAATCTGAACAATTTAAAAAAGGTGTTGTTCGATTATAATTATTAAGCTACATATTATTGTTGTGAATATGATTTGTGTATTTATGTTTGTCTTTTTACTTTATTATATCAAGATAAAGTATTGTAATTGTGAAAAAATCAATCTCTAGATTATGATAAGACTTTATGTTTTATGTAAACTCGAACCCAAACTAGTGGATTTTACAATTTTATCAGTACATCCCTGACCACGGATCCGAAATGATTTGATGAATTTTGTTCAAAATTGAAATTTCTATTTTATAGGCCTATACCTCAGGACACTTATTTTTATTTTAACCCTAACCTTAAAATTAAGGGTAGTTTATTGTTAAGTGATTTATTGAATTCCCAATTTTCCGAATATATCTTAACCATTTTTGATTGAAATGCATATTTAAGATTTGTTTGACGTGACCAATAGCACTGTATCATTTATTTTTGGGCAAAAATTCGTTAAATCGTAGTTTACTGTTGGAAAATCTTTGAAAATTCGAAAATTTTCGAAACTATTTCTAATGATTTGGTTTGAAATGTATATATATGGGGATTTTGTGATTTGATAAATAACACTATTTATTTGTTTTGAAGCATGAATTAATTTATGGGTACCCAGTTTATTCATAAATGATTTTTAGAAAACAGAAGATATTTTACAAATGGCTCTAACTATTTGGTTCCAAATGTATATCTTGGGAGTGTTTGACAAGACAAATAGTACCTGATACTGATTTCACTGGTCAACAAGGTTATTGTTAAATAGATAATTTTGGATGATTCATATGTATTTTTGGGAGCTGATTCCGACAGTGAAGTTACAATTTTTCCTAACGGCTCCACTTATCTGTAACCGACATAATTGTTTCCAAACAGCTTATACATGTAGCTCAAAACAGCTTGTTATATAGTTCGTTTTCTTAATTTTTTTAAAAATTATTTTTCTTCATGCTTCAATCCTTTTATAATGAGGAAAACATCTTAAATGCAGCAGTTCCTCTCCATGAATCATTTATTTATATCTAGGTAGAAAACCAAATATCAGAATCTGTTATGTGTGACCAATGTAAGGAGTGGGACCACACACCACACCATAGGAAAATACAATGAGTCACCATGTATCATCTATGATAAGACAATCTTCCATAATGTGGCCTACTATAGTTGCAGTTTAGTGCTGGCTTACACATGAAAACCACATACCTTATGTGAGTTTGTCTCGTGTTTTAATTTTATTTATTTGGCGATAAGAGTTTAACTAGTGTCTTTTGTGCATAATTCTCTGTGAAATATACGTGCTGTAAGTACGGTAGTACATACGCTTCACAAAAATGCCTCGTAAATGTATAAATCATCCAAATAACTTTTGTTACGTCTGTGGTGAGCTAATATTCAAGTTTCAACGAAGAAATATTACTCCTTTGGTGGGAAAATCCTTGGGTGTAAAGTAGACGATATGGACAAATCGTGGGCTCCTCATATCTGTTGTGCTTCGTGTGTAACTTTGCTTAGTAGTTGGCTAAATGGGAAATCTCGTCATATGCCATTTGCAGTTCCCTTGGTATGGAGATAACCAAAGGACCATTCCACGGACTGCTATTTTCGTATCACAAAAATAAGTGAAATCACAAGCAAGAATAAGAAAATAGTTAAATAACCTAATATTCCTCCAGCCATTAAGTCTGTTCCTCACAGTACACAGCTACCAATTCCAGTGCCACCAAAAGAATGGAGTCTCGATTCAGCTGAACACGAACAGCGACTACGATCATGCTAAAACTGTGTGGGAAAACTTTGAAATGAACACTATGGAATATTATCAAAATGTATATGTTTTAAGCTATGTTCTACTTTTAGCAGATGTCTTCGAATACTTCCGCTCTTTGCGTTTTGAGTACTATAAATTAGACTGTCTACGTTTTTGCACAAGCCCTGGACTAGCATGGGCGGCATTTTTAAAGATGACCAAGGTTGCGTTGGAACTGTTAACTGATATTGAAATGCATTTATTCATTGAAAAAGGGATACGTGGTGGGGTGTCTATGATTTTTAATAGACATTCTGAAGCAAACAACCCTGATATGATGAATTTTAACACTTAAAGTAGGTGACGTACATCACATACTGGGATTGTAATAACCTATACGGAACTGTTATGTCTGATTGCCTCCCTCATGGTAATTTTAGATGGTTGAACAAGACTGAAATAGCAGAACTCAATATTATTTCAGTTGCTGATGATAGCCTGGTGGGTTATATATTAGAAGTAGACCTAGAATACCGTAATAAATTCATGACTAGCACAGTGACTATCCACTTGCTCCTGAAAAAGTCACAGTTACTCCTGAGATTTTATCCCCATTCTCTAAGTATGTACAATCCAAGGTGAACGCTCCCACCGGCGGGAAAACAGAAAAAGCTAGTGCCCAACCTAAACAGTAAAAAAATGTATGTGCTACCCTACCGTAATTTAAAACTGTATATTTCCTGGGGTATGAAGCTTCAAAAGATATACAGAGTCCTCACTTTCAATCAGAGTGCTTGGTTGAATCCATATATTGATTTTAGTACTTCCCAACGAAAAATGCAGTAAATAGATATGAAAAGGACTTTTTCAAACTCATGAACAATGCAGTATTCGGTTATTCAATGGAGAATCAAGCACATTGTGTAAATGTTCAATTACTAAATAATGAAAAAAGGCTGAAGAAACGCATTGGTTCACCAGCACTTATTGCTTATACAATCTTCACGGAAGAGTTAGTTGGGGTTCACATAAGAAAAATAAGCCTACTTTTGAATAAACCTATATAAGCAAGCTTTGCAATCTTAGATATAAGCAAAGCTATCATGTATATCTTTCATTATAATTATGTTAAAAGGAAATATGGACAAAATGTAAAGCTCTTATTCACAGACACAGACTCCCTCTGCTACGAACTGAAAACAGAAAATGTGTATGTGGATATGTTTGATAATATAGACCAATTCGACACTTCAGACTATCCAGAAACACATTTTTTACACAGTGTGTGCAGTAAAAAACTCTGGGTAAAATGAAGGATGAGATGAATGAGAGTGTATTTGAGAGTTTGTGGGACTTTGATCGGAGCTTTACTCCATTCAAAAGGTGGTGTAAAATGTAGGTAAGGGTGTGCCAAAAACAGCTCTCAAAAAGAATTAAAGATGCCCATTATAGAAAATGTTTACAGCACGGGATTTTACACTATGCCAATATGTCCATGATAAGAAGTGAGAAACATCAATTGTACAGTATCTCCTTGAATAAACTTGCACTTTCACCAGGAGATGACAATCGCTATATTTTATATAATGGATGCGACACTTGCGTACGGTCACTACAAAATAAGACAATTGTGTTCACTAATGGAGATATAATTCCACCTTTTGTTTTGTACTTAAGTATATTGAAAAGGAACTTTGTGCATTAACCTTTGTAATAAATATTTTTATTACGTAAAATGCTCGAGTGTTTGTGAGTATCGTCGCCTGATTTCATCAGGTGAGACAGCACGGCTTTATCAAAATTAAATAGTTTAACTAAATTAGTTATAGGTGGGAAGTGACGTTACTCGCTTCCTCGCAGTGCCCCCCGGGTAACTTTTTACTAAACGGCTAAACGAGTAACACCCAATACGTAGTAATATTATAATAAAATCTTAGTGATTTATAAAAGTTTTATCAAATTAATGGTGTAACTATTTTATAAACATCTGGTTTGGCTCCCTCTATTTCCTCCAAGTATTTTTCTTGATTCGCCAATGATCAACGCTATTCTTATTAAAGAAAGTGACCCACCTGATCTATCAAAAGGATAAAGTTACCCAACTCCACAGTGAGGAGGATCAATGCTAAAGCTCGAAAGAATTGTCAACCCCCAAAATAATATTCCCCGATCCACCACTGACTCACTTTGAGAAGTCTTAGTATTATCCATGTGGGCGAAAGTTACCCACCTCAATAGCAAGAAGAGCCTAAGATAAAAAAATTGATAAAATAAATGTCAACCATCCAAAATAATATTTCCTGATCCGCCTCTGATTAATGTTATTCTTATGGGAAAAAGTGATCCCCCACATTCTATGTGTATTTATCCTTGTTAACCTTATGGGACAAAGTGGCCCAGAACTCTTATTTCAACAACTACTGATACTGATTATATGTTTACATTATCAACATATTTCATTTTTCTGTTTTATATATACAATGTTTAGTTATAATAACAATATCCTTCAATTTATGAAGTTTTCCAGAAATTTCGTTCGAAGTTGGATAAATGGGAATATGCCACGTTTATAAACTGGTGACTATCATGTGTTCATCTCTATTCGCACATACATGTTTTTATTTGTTTATCTGTGCCTGTGATTGGTGGTCCGTAACAGTCCGAAACGATGACAATTAGAAAGTTAGAGTTAGTCCAACTTGTAACTTAGGGATTCTATGTACTATGAGTTTGAGCCCATATAGACTATGGACCAAGGAACTTAACATGGAAGTGTAGGGAACGAGGGAAAAGGAAGGTTTTTATGCAGTTTTTTTTAATGAAAAACTTTTTTTTTTGCCAAACAAATAACATACTGTCCCAGTAGAAACATATAATTTAATTGTCTTCATCTGGAGATAACAGTTATCTTTGAATATCTGTTATGGGCAAATTAAATGAGAAACATTTTAAACGAAGATAAAAAGTTGTCATTAAACTACTGGACATCCTTGGCAGATAATTAAGAACTTTTGAAGTCACTATGAAAAGAAAATTATACTCTATGTTTCCACCGGAGAATTGTTTGATTTATTATGACCAACAAAATGTTTTGATATATAAAATGCAAAAATACCTAGCTTTTCTCGAGTCCGTTAACCACCCACCTTATCCGTTTGTATATTAGGCCTCATCCTGTATTAAAAATTATTTATATCCATGAATTTGTTACAAATATTATTAATAGCAAAGTGAATACGGTTGTAATGTGAAATCTAAGAAATGTATGTGGACAACTTATATGGACAAAATTAGTAATGAATGGGGGCTGAAGGAGCGTGGATTGAAGGCGATCCAAAAGGTCAATGTGAAAGAAGTGTCTTGCGGTGGTTTGGACATGTTGAGAGGATGAGTGTGGATCGAGTTACAAAGCAAATATATGAAGGTAGAGTGTGTGGATCCAAAAGGAAGAGGTTGGGCCATGTAAGACGTAGTTTAATGTAATTTACTAATGTGTGGAAAAGAAAAACATCAGGTGTTTTAATAATAAAGATCATGTATGACTCAGTGTGTGTATGTTGTTGAGGCGAAGGGAGTAGAGAAGTGTGGAGAAAGTTATTGAGGATGGATTAGGTACGGAACTGTTGTATTTTGAGTTACATGTACAGTTTATTTCGTACCCCATGAGGGAAGGGTGTGATTAGTTTTGTATGTACTGTTCAAATAATGCAAATATGTATAGCAGTCATAGCTTAAACCCCATTTTTCATTTGTAAGTTAATAAGATTGGCCACAAACTGATTACTCATAAGATTTCGTGGGTGGGCGATGGGTATCGATTTTATGCGCGCGCGACCACTGAGCAGACTACGTCACCATGGCAACCAAATATAAATTCCCAATATGATAAAATAACAACGTATTTTGGGAGTTTTGTCTGATGCGGCCAAGAACGAAACTACACGTGACTTCTTTATACATTCTAAAATGTGTTAATATGACAAAATCAAGAAATGGTAATACATGGCGTACCATGATATCGCTTTGATTTGTTTTTAATTAAATATCATTGATAAAATTATGAGAAAACATATTTAGTTTTTTGTTCATGTTTACAAAGTGAAATGTCACCATAATATATTAAAACACCAAACATTCAGTCTATTTGCATATTTACACTAACTAGACGGTGGTTAGGAAGATACTTAGTAGAAATGTAACCAACATTTTCTTGTAGGTAGATTGAAAAAGCATTTCTGAAAACCACACTCAATACAACTGTCCGGGATTCGTGCCCCGAGCTTCTCGTCTGCGGCAATCCAGTCTATTGTGAGAATCACACCTTAGACCATCAAATCACCGATGTGGGTATAAAGTGTGTTAATCACAAGTATGTGAAGTTTGGCGTGCCGTTTGAAACAATGATTCTTAAAAATATACTAGCATTTAGTACTAAATAATTTCTCTAGGACCCGCCAATTTTTAACATGATACAGGGGCATTTGTTACTGTAAATTGATGTTTCACAGGCTTTCGTCAGTTGTGTACCCCTTACGGGGCTGTGGTTTAAACAACTAGCCCCTTTCAGGGCCGGGGATTAATCAACTTACCCCTTTCGGACCCGTGGCCTAACCAAACTACCCTTTTCTGGGCCATGGCCTAACAAACTTAAACTTTTCTGGATCATGGCCTAACAAACTTACCCCTATCGAACCCGTGGCCTAACCAACCTACCCTTTCCTGGGCCGTGGCCTAACAAACTCACCCTTTTCTGGATAATAGCCTAACAAACTTACTTCTTTCGGACCCGTGGCCTAACCAACCTACCCTTTCCTGGGCCGTGGCCTAACAAACTCACCCTTTTCTGGATAATAGCCTAACAAACTTACCCCTTTTGGGGCTATGGCCTAGCAAACTTACAAATTTTTGGACTGTGGCCTAACCAACTTACCCCTTTAGGATCCGTGGTCTAACCAACCTACCCTTTTTCTGGGCCATGGCCTAACAAACTTACCCCTTTAGGACCCGTGGCCTAACCAACCTACCCTTTTTCTGGGCCATGGCCTAACAAACTTATCCTTTTCTGGATCATGGCCTAACAAACTTACCCTTTTCGGACCCGTGGCCTAACCAACCTACCCTTTCTGGGTCGTGACCTAACAAACTTACCCTAGTCGGGACCGGGGCCTACCCAACCAAACCTTTCTTGGGCCGTGTCCTAAACAACCTACCCCTTTCCTGGGTCGTGGCCTAACCAACCTACCCCTTCAGAGTATACATATAAAAAAGGTAGCAAGTACCTCCTGCTTAGTTTTAATAGGAATAGTAAGTTACCAGATGCCATTTCACATATTCATATGGAAAGTCAAATGGCCTACAGCTGTCACTTTCAATATATAATATAAATACCTATCATAAAACACTAATATTATAGCAAAATGCTATAAATTTAACAGTAAAAAATAAATGTTCGTATTTTACAAGATGCTGTTATACCTATGCAAATTGGACTGGTTACTGGTAAAGTATAGAAAGTTGTTCCAAATTTTCTGTGGAAAGTTAAATAAACTCGATCAAGTTAGGGAGAGTAAAGGCTTATAAAAGTCCATGACATCACGTCAACATTTTCTATAACTCTTTTATCAAACTTACTTTCATCAAAATGTATTTAATGATTAGTAAAATTTATGGGTATGTCATATACCCCACTGAAACCCTTCACGTGCGTCTGGGGACACGTGTACCACACTGACACCCTTCACGTGCATCTGGGGACACGTGTACCACACTGAAACCTTTCACGTGCATCTGGGGGCATGTGTACCACACTGGAACCCTTCACGTGCGTCTGGGGGCACGTGTACAGCACTGGAACCCTTCACGTGCATTTGAGGGCACGTGTACCACACTGAAACCTTTCACTGGCGTCTAGGGGCACGTGTACCGCACTGCAACCCTTCATGTGAGTCTGGGGGCACGTGTACTACACTGAAACCTTTCACTGGCGTCTGGGGGCATGTGTACCGCACTGAAACCTTTCACGTGCGTCTGGAGGCACGTGTACCGCACTGAAACCCTTCACGTGCGTCTGGGGGCACGTGTATCGCACTGGAACCCTTCACGTGCGTCTGGAGGCACGTGTACCGCACTGAAACCCTTCACTTGCGTCTGGGGGCACGTGTACTGCACTGTAACCCTTCACGTGCATCTGGAGGCACGTGTACTGCACTGGAACCCTTCACGTGCATCTGGAGCCACGTGTACCGCACTGGAACCCTTCACGTGCATCTGGAGGCACGTGTACCGCACTGAAACCTTTCACTGGCGTCTGGGGGGACGTGTACCGCACTGGAATAGGGATAAAACGTGATATTGCAAGCCCAAGCCTTAAGTAAAGGCAGCTGTTTGCGGTAAATTAACAAAATATATTGTAGGCCTATCGGATATCATCTTTTATCAATACCGAGAGTAATTTTCAGCGAAAAGGTATCTGGAATGTTTCGCTTAGTAAGATGCGTGATTTAATGGATTTTTTACTTTCTCATATCGAAAGGAAGTATTGTAATAGTGTACAGTTCCGACCTCAAGATTATGATGCATTTTTACGTTGTATGTGTGTCAAAACCCTAAAAAGTGCATTTTGCCATTCCTTCTGTTCCCAGGCTCGTCTGTCTGTCCCAATATATATATATGTTTGTTTGTATATTGGTCTCTGGCCACGGATACGAAACGGTTTGATAAATTTGGTTCAAACTTAATATTTAGATGTTATTTTCAAATCAATATTTAGGCACGTCTTCTTCAGGAAGCTTGTGTTCATTTGAAATAATAAAATAACCCCATTATACACTTGAGATGACTGTTAGTCATTAAATGAGAGGATAGACTAATATAGAGACATATGGTAGAAATGAGCATAATGACCATCATGGTTCATCAGGCTATGCCACCAGGAATTGTTTCTTTTCATCATTATGTCGCTCCTGTATAAGTGAAACCTTATACTTCGATATTTAGTGATGTGATAGGAACGGACATTTAAACAGAACGTTAGTAAGAGAGATGCGGTACTAAAACAAAAAACAGTGCAATAGATCTCCTTTATGCTCCTTGGCCCTGTCGTGTGCAAGTATAAAACCTATTTTGTGGGATGGTGGGCGGGAGGGTGAAAGGCATGGTGTGGCTTCACAACCAAACGTAGTATCCTTCCGCGCACACAAGAACATATGGATCACGGAAACAGTAGATAGTGCTAGCTTCCGGACAGGTCTTACGGAAAAATCATCCGTTTGTAAATATCAGTTTTCTCGAAAACGAGTGAAATTTTTATGTTAATATTTTCAACGACCCTTCTAAGATAATCTATCGATGTTTATTAATTGTTACATTTTCTTATTTTTTGCTATGAAGCCGGCAGTTTTCTATTGAAAAATGTCAATTTTATCGGTATTAGATCACTGTTAAAATTATAGAGGAGGTGTGTATATAAAAAGTATAACTTAATCAACATGTTTATATTCTTGAACAAACTGTTTCCGAAAAGAAAAGTGTAAAATAATAAAAAATCTTGAATATAACCGTTTGTTCCCATGGTTCTGAATTTATACGCCAAATGAAAAGGATTAATCGCTTTAAGATAATCTTTGTTTGGTGTGTTTTTTAATTTTAGATATTTTGTCTGTCTACAAAACTGTCCACCATATCGACATACTTGTTTATATTAGTTTAGCAGTTTTTAGTACTCCCTTCCCAATTTTCATCCATTTTTCGGAACCCCATTTTTTGATTTCTAACTTCTAAGCTTTTATGTTATCTGGGATGATTCTTTTACCAATATGGCAAATCTACATTTTCTTCCTTGTTGAAAGGCAGATTATATAATAGTTTTAGAGAGATTTCAAGCTACTGCCCCTTCTCCCAGCCCAGTTTGATTCCCACTTTGAAATACACCCCTGTTTTTCAGAGGTCAAGGCCACTGACTTACAAGGCCATTTGGGTCAATGCTCCAAAGGCGTGTGTGCCAGAAATACAGGGTTGCAACATAACAATTTCCCCATTCTGTTTCCAAAGTAAACGTTAAATACTTCAAATAAATTTAAATGGGAAAAATATCTTTGTAAATAATATTCATTTGTAACTTTATAAAAGGCAAAGCCCATCCAATATAAATGGTTATCATGTTATCGTTTTGGCTACATATAAGTTAATGCATTACTAAATATTAAATTAACCTGATAAAAAACTCGCTTCAGAGGTCGAATAGTATAAGACGTCACCCTCGAGTTAGACCGGTATGATCATGACGAGGGGTGGAGGGAGGGTGGTAAATCGAGGTTCGAATCCCGTTAGGGGTTTGAAGTGTTTTATTCCCCCCGGAAGGTTCCCTACTCTCCTTCCAAGCAAATGTTGGTAGACTACCTCTAAAATGCGTCCTTTCTCGTTCCTACTCCGTTTAAGTAGTCTAAGTATCCCATTTATACGTATAACCTGTAAGGTTAGTATAACGTAGTGCTAAAAATAAAATAAAAACATGGCTGCCTAACACAAAGTGAAAGGTTTTATCTTTTTTACACTTTTTAAACACTCACATGCATACACTAATTGAGTAGGGGTGATGAAGATAGAATTTAGAATATCTGTAGCCACACCCTCATGGAGGGATGATGAAAAATTGCTTAAGAAAATACACATCCAGTGGCTGTTAGGATCTCGCCTGACTCAACTGTGAGTGGAGGTTCAATTTGTGATTTAACTTTGTGGTTATTATCATCCCCTATACACGCTTATCTAAGTGCACTTTCATTAATGCACGCTTTTTATCCACTACCCTAAATAAATTAAATCAATAAGAGGAATTTAATGGACCTACATTTGAGTGAAAAGGATATCGGTAAACCGTCACCGGAAAAGTGCTCACGTTTGCCATAAACATGACAGCTTTTTTCTTTTTGTTAACTCCTTGAACCGTACTACGTCACTGGTTGTCCTATATATTGCGAGGGTATACGTGAATACTAAATAGCAGAGATCCGAACCCCCATCCCC
Organism: Timema shepardi; assembly: GCA_902151425.1. Classification (NCBI taxonomy): domain Eukaryota; kingdom Metazoa; phylum Arthropoda; class Insecta; order Phasmatodea; family Timematidae; genus Timema; species Timema shepardi. The sequence goes on from CABFVX010009411.1 coordinate 13,428, forward strand.
CGTAGAATGTAAATTCACACCACAATGTTGTCTAAAGCGTCAGGAACGCGATGCATAACATCTATTATGTTTATGACGGTAGGTACACGCGACAGGAGGTTCGAAACCCGAAATTAGCGGTGTGTCATGATATTTTACCTGGAGATTGCATTCCAGTAAGGTGCTTTCCTAGTCTCTCTCTCTCCACGTAAATGCGGGTGCGGGTTCACTTCCTTGTCCTTACCCTCTTAGAGTAATTTTCATTATTTCAAAATAAAAGTAATTATTATGTTATCAAACCTATGCCAACCTATAATCAGTTGAGCTGAAGACCCACTAACTGACCAAAGAGGGTGGCAGAAAGTGGACCAGGATTCGAGCCCCTCTGCGGTTTAGTATATTGTGAGAGTGCTGTCTTAGACCGGGGAGGTTCTCAATTTTCACTCCGGCACAAGTGGGCATGCCGTCTAAATGTCAGGCTCATATATTTCTGATGGAGAAAACTTGGAAGTGTAAGTGCACTTCCATTAATCTATGCTTTCCTAAATTAAATAAACCAATAAATGACTTGCGACCCGCATCATTTGCCCTCGAGTTCTATAGGGAATCAGTTCACTCCTGCTCTGGTATTGGGTAAGCACTGAAATAATGTTTAATTGTAAGACCAACACTTTAACTCAGTCGGTAGTGTGTTTGCCTACTAAGCGATAGGTCCTTAGTTTAAGAAGGCTGTACAGTTTACTATTAACTAATGCTATTTTGGTGGCGGGATCAGCTAGCGTCTAGTTACATGTTGAGCTAAACCATCGAGGACGGGGGAGCTCGAGGTTCGAATCACAGTTGGGTAAACTGAGGGTAGTTTTCACTATACCTCTATGCAAATGCAGGTTAAAACTTCCCAACTCCTGATCCATTAGTGTAATTAGTTCTTAAGCGCATAACCCGAACGGTTAGTAAGACGCGGTGCTAAAATTTGTCGAGTTCGTGTGATCTACAAATAATATGTGCACCAGATCACGTTTGAGTTTCCATTTTAGAAATAGCTATAGGAAGGTCGGAGTTTGATCTAGCAGAAAGTTATTTTTGGAGGTAAATATTCATAAATAGTTTTCCACTTCCAACTCTAGAAAATAGAAATACATTCCCTTAGTAAATCTAACTTTTTCAGCCTTAATTATTTTTTGTGTTAAATATTAGATATGTTTAGCAATGGAAAACTGTGTGTGTGTGTAAACGGCCATTATCAGTTTTAATAAATATTCAGGGTAAACTAAACACATCCACGCCATAGTACTCAATATTATAGATTCCTTCATCAGGACGAGCGTATTTAGGGAGGTTTTTACTAATGGACTTTTAATTCTCCCTCCGTGAAAATGTGGGCACACTTCCTCTAATTTTGGATTGATGTTTTAGTGGCTAACTTGTTTTGTGTGAATGTTATTTATTTTGGCAACAAAATATAGTTTCTAACATGACATGATATATAAAATTGTATTTATGAATTTTTGTAATCCTAAAGATATCAAGATTCGAATCCCGGTGTGCACGCGCCATCTAAATGTGTATACTTGCATCGACGGCCGCATGGTCTAAGATGTCACTAGACGGTCGATGACAGAGCTATCGATGTTTTATTTTCTCAATAAAATCCAATGCGGGTACACATTCCACCTGGTCTAGAAAAATCTGGTCAACTGGAAAAGCCCCTTGGAAAATGGTGAGGATGCAGGAAGTGCGACTGTTATAACATACATCAGCTGTGTTAAAGATATAGAGGTTCGAATCCCGGTGTGCACACCGTCTAAATGTCAGGTTCATCTAATTCTGGCAGGAGAGGCCCCTGATTGTGCATAATCAGAGTTGCATCAATGCTCTCTAGTTGCGAAAAAACCCATTATCACTTAGGGGGTTGCGACATTGCGATGATGACACCGGGAAAACCCTTTACCACATAAGGGTTTGAGACACATGCCTTGAAGGATGGGGGAATGAGGGGAAGTGAAAGGAGTCTCAAGGCAGGGGGAACCATCTCTCACACTCTTCGCTACGATGCCGTCAGGAGAGCTTCGTGCTGCGTGTTCCCTCTGATGACGAGGGAGGAACGCCCGACGCCGTGGACTGCACAACAATAAATAAATGAATACAAAAACTCAAATGCCCTGTCCCAATCCTATGACAATTCGACGAATTACTCCACACCAATAAAAAACTCCAACGAACGTCCGAATCCTAACCAGACATAAATAACCATTGAGCACACATAACAAAGCAATGAACACAAATAAAAAAACAAATGAGACAAAAATAATATTATGGAAGATTATTTTTCTGTTTTTTGGAGTTCAATCCCTAATAGAGTGCACACAGGATGATTTTTATTCAACATTATAGCCTAGTTTACCACCAGGTGAATTCTTGTGCACTTCTTCATAAAAAATCACCCTTCTTGACCTATTTTTTACCTGACAGTTTGAATTAAAAATAGCCTATACCAATAATTTGAGCACAATGGCCACAACATATAGTAAGTGTGTTTACTACTTTCAGTTACCTTAGGCGTAGATAAGACATCGTTGCATTCAGAAAAACCATTTTACTTTATATTTTTATTCTCTTAGCTAGAAGTTTTATTTTATTTTATTTTGCTATATATATATATATAGGCCTATATGAAAAGTTAAAAAAATCTTAGCTAATTTTAGTTTTTGTATCTTTAACTCATTAGTATAATAAATATTAATATAAAAACCTGCTCGCTTTGAAATAGGAAACAGAGAAGCTATAACAGGACCATAAAGTGCACGTTACTGCAAAGGAGAGCTAGCAAAACAAGCGAACATCGTCTCAGGTGTGTTACCATGACAACCAAAGCAATGGATCCATTCATCTTACATAAGGTACGGTATACAGTTTCAAGCGTAAAAAAGTGTTGTGTGTTTTTATACGTTTTATTACAGTTGTTATTAACGACTTATTCTAAGGGAGGAAATGCAAAAAGTTTATTTGATATTTAATAACCCAAATTTGCCTATAAATAAAAACTGTATTGTCTGTCTCAAATCGATGATCATGAGGTATAAAGAGTCAGGCTCGGAAAATACTTACTTGCCAGTAATTGGTGGATGGGGCGAGGGGGGGATTTAATCTCAGTTTGGTACTCTCTGCGGGGGACTTTGAACACAACTCACATGATTTATCACCAGTGACGAGGGGGTCCGTGTTGCTGGCAGCACCACTAACGTACACAAATTCTGAAACCTATGCCAATATTTAGTGCTGAATTTGTGCCAAAAGAATATCCTATCCCCATAATTTGTGTCATGATAGTTTTCAATAAAACACTTAAAAATGTTGTAGCTTCACACTGTAATTCCATCCTCGTAGGCCGTTATTTCATTTCTTTTCCCCCTTTCCATGCATTATTCTGACAACACGTCTCTCTCTTTG